>QGOA01007921.1:0-47495 GCA_003313075.1 Termitomyces sp. MG16
ATCGTCCCCTGAAGGGCAGTCTGAAGAAATCCTGGAACTCGCAAACGGGTGTCTATGTTGCAGTATCAAGGACTCTGGTGTAGCTGCGATCGAAAAGCTCATGCAGCGCAAGGGCGCGTTTGATCACATCCTTCTCGAGACCACGGGTCTAGCAGACCCTGGCCCTATCGCGTCTATATTCTGGCACAACGAAGAATTTGCCTCTGGTCTAGGGCGAGATATCGTGCTAGACGGCGTCATCTGTGTCGTGGACGCATTCTTTGGGAAACAGGTGAGCATTCTTACGGAATCATGCAAAAGTTTCTTGGTACTCATTGTATCTATAGCAAATGGAAGAAGACCATTCCGAGGACCATATAGGCGAAAGCCTGAAGTGCGTCTCTTCTAGCCGTCTCCAGAAACTTTTCCACCGACGTTGTACAGACAAATAGCAGGCTCCGACGTCGTTCTGCTCAATAAATCCGACCTTGTGTCACCAGACGTCCTTACTGAAGTAGAATATCTCATACAACAGATTAACCCCGCCGCATCCATATACCGCACTATCCGCGGTGACGTTGATCTCGGTCACATCATGGGTATTGGCGCCTTTACAGCTCCACCGTCATCAACACCAATACCAGTGCCACATCCTGAGGCTCACGATCACGATCACAACCATAATCACGACCACGACCACGAACCAACACACTACGAGTTACGCGGTATCTCCAGCTTACAAGTCCCATGTCCAGCCCTCAGCCCTGTGCGTTTCGAAGCTCTTGACGCGTGGATCCGAGCTGTCCTATGGGATAACACCATTCCAGAGTCTTCAGCAGGCAGCGAAGCATCAGAGCTGCTCGTGCTGCGATGTAAGGGCTTGATCACGGTGGAGGGTGGGGCGCAGTACGTGCTTCAAGGAGTTCGGAGCATGTATGAGATAGCGGAGATCGAGCGGGACGCCGAGGGTGACATTGGTGTGCCACAAATTGGCAAGATTGTCCTGATTGGTAAAGGTCTTGATGAGACGGTTCGGCGCAGTCTAGAGAACGTGATCAGAACAAGCGAGTGATATCTAGTGTCATCAGTCGAGGTAATCAAATTCTATACCACAATCGTTTGAATGCCAAAAGGCATCCTTAAACATGCCAGAAGAGGTGAGAAAAATGACTTGTGGTTTTAACCGCTCTGTCCATATACAGCCCTAAAGCACAACATCATAGCAAGCCTAACGTACTTCTAAGTGATATCGAATCCACCCAGCCATCCTTACAGCATCCAATCATCCCCAGTCGAAGCAGCAGGAGCAGGAGCAGGAGCAGGAACAGCCGCAGCAGGAGCAGGGTTGGCGGTAGCAGTAGCAGGCTTCTGTCCGCCCCACAGCCCTGCCATAGCCTTTTCCCTCTCCAGATCCTTTATCGACTTGTTCTGTCCACTTGGGGCTGCAGGTTTATTTGAACTACCAAGCGACAATGACCACAAATCGTCGAACGCTCCGGCTCCCGAAGACGACTTTGTCGTCATGGACGCAGACGCGGGTGCAGGTGCCGCAGCCGAAGATGGGGCGAGAGGTGCACCGCCGAATAGAGGCGGGGCTTGCAGAGGGGCAGTGGAGAATTGCGGTTGTGAAGAAAGGGATGGGCTGGGACGGTGCATACCTCCGAAGTTTGTGGTTGTGTTGCTGATGTAGGAAGGCTGTTGCACGGGCAGGGGTGCAGTGTATGTGTTGGTCGTGGGTGCTGTGGAGCCAAGAAGGTCCATGAGATTGGGCTTGGCAACTGCTGCTGGTGCAGGGGCGGGGGCGGAAACAGCGGTAGTATTTGCTTGCGTCGGTGCGGCCTGAAAATCGGCGAAATCATCGTCTAAGTATAGTTTTTAGGTGGATAGATGAGAGGAAGAAAAAGTTGATATCATACCATCGATACCGACTGACGAAGAAACAGCAGGAAGCGCCTTGTTCTTCCCTGTAAGTGGTGCTGGTGTAGTGGTCGTGTTGGTGGTAGGACCGAAGGCGTCGTCATTACCAAAATCTCCCAATAAATCTTGAACGGGAGCAACCGGCGCGGGGGCGGGCGCACTAGCCTTTCGTGCTGTAGAAGAACGACCACCATTCGTTGTGTTCATCCTCGGAGACCTCGGAGTGACGTCTTCGTCGTCGCCCGCGTTATACTCCTCAAATCCACGACGCGGCTGATCACGGAAAGAGCTGCTACCGCCACTGTACGAGCCATAATCTGGAAGCCAGTATGAGCAAGTTTGGCCACGCAAGATGCCATAAGTGAAGACACACCGTTTCCGCTAACATCATCGCTACCAAATCCACCAAACCGGCTTCCACCACCTGCTGAAAAGGTCCCTCCCCATCCATCATTCCCTATACCAGTGTATTTATTTTTGTTGGCTTTGGCCTTCCTTCGCTCTGCACGGATTTTCTCAACATCAGAGAGTAGCTCGACGATTTCGCGTGATCGGTTGCGTACTGATATCAGGTCAGCACAGAAATCCAGATATACGCACGATACAGAACATCACCATTGATTCCTTCATCCTTGCCCTTGTCGTCGATGTAGTGAAAATTGCGAAGCATTTTTAACGTGGAGATGTGAGAGCGAGCATCATCAACAACACGTTCTGAGCCGTGCTTAATTAGGTATTCGAGAAGTTGGAGAGCCTGTGTTCGTAAAGTCGTGTGAGAAGCAGAAGGATGACAATGTTTAAATTAGTACCTTGTAGATCTGTCGCCACTGCCGGGCCTCCTTGTCCATAAAACGTGAGTAAATAGAGGGCATGATCTCGTTAAAGTGTTGGCTGGCGTTAGTGATGTCAGAATACAACCGATTTAAAGGTAAAGGAGACGACAACTGACAAAGAGAACGTTCTGTAGGGTTTCACTTAATTAGGTGTACACTGCGAGATCGTAAAGCGCGACGTACCCTTGCGCGATTTCTTGCATCAGCGTCGAACTTGCTCCCCTGTCATCAACTTCAGCGTCAGATTACAGGACTGCAAACGCCGGAAATGCATACCATGGGTCTTCATTCGTCGCCTCTTGCACTTTAGCCTCCATTTCAGTGACATTAAGCACCATGTTTTTCGCCTGCAGCCCAGAGCCAATGGTAAGCACTGCGACGATGGGGAACTTTGATATTATACCTGGTTGTAGGCAGATTTAATATCATACAAAGTAATTTGGGACAGGGTCTGCCCCAGAGCTTCGAGTCTATCCATGTTGGAGCGGAGACGGTGTTGGTCAAAGGGCCTGGTCGCTGTTCACAATGGCGGTCACCAATAGGTTGCAAATATTACCAAACATCACGCAGAGGGCCCCTGGCTATCTCTTTTGAATTTCTTGCTTTGTGCTTACTCTTCGCTCACTCTTACTTTTGCAATTGCTGTGACGCTTGCGGATTTGTAAAGAAATTTGTGAGGAATATGAATCAAAACACGCGTTGCACGCGACTACTGCGCCTTGAAAAAACTACATCCAGTATGTGACATGATTGCACAATACGCGCTACCTACATGACAACTGCCGGGCTTGAATTACCTGTTCACTAGTGTATACGGTGGATTGGACTTGAGCTGCAACTTGAAAACCTGTTGAAGAGTCTATGCTTTCACTCGTGGCGCTGAGGGTTATCAAGCACTCTGCAGTGCTCCATCAAAGAACATAGCCCATATCATCACGTGCTGGTTTCAATTGCGGTGAATATGGAACTGAATAAACATCAAGGTGACTTATTTACAGCATTCGCACACATCAGGACTGCTGTGTTTGCATTTCCCCCGTTTTTATTATTGGAACGGGGCCGCGAACACCGAGAACGACGACACACTGCATTGGTCGTGCTTATCTATGCTGCTGACGTCTTTCTTATCAAGGATGTCAAAGTGTCAGAGAAAACTCTCGAGGTCACATTGTCGTGTTGAAATCGTCCAGGATTACACGCATCCTCAATCCTTACGCCTTCTCATCGATGCAAGACTGTGGCCGGTCTCAACAGGCCACTACAGTGCGATGACTGTATTGGATTGACTATGTCAAGGCAAGATAAGAGAAGATTAGCCACTTGATTTGTTCGGGTCATTCGAAACATCATTGCGCCTTCTCGAATTCCTTAAAATGCTGCGTTGCCTGGTTGCCTCATCATTATCATCCAACCAATGCGTTTCTTGTTCTAATCCCATCCTGCGTCGTCAATCATTCGACTGTAAAAAATCGCCTTCTGTTAAGCGGCCTCTTGGATGGATTTTTTAGAGAGAGAGCTGAGATCCCTGTTCAATAGAAATGCAATTCATCTCGGGTTGAAAGGGGAGGGCCTCTCAACTTATATTCTCGTCCCGAGCCTCGGGGGTGTATATCACTGATGAGCGCGCCCGATTCAAGGACTGGTATCCAAGCCATTGCTTCTCGCGAGTCACGAGGAGCCGTTTGAGGTTGTTAAGGCATCGAGAGCTGTGTAACGGGGTATATTACGGAGTAACCTGACTCCTTACAACACGATTTCTGACCCCCATTTTTCCCTCAGGTCATGGATTCTTCAACTCGTATAATGTTGGTAAACGAGTTGAACATGTGAACTTGCTGACTTTATGGTTGTTACAGCCTTGGCGCCTTTGCAAGTGTCCTATCCCGGCGTTGGCGATCTGGACTGACTTTCTTGCAGTTTCTTGGAAATGTTTTCAATTATGGTAAGAATGGTGTTAATCACGAGTGAGAGTATAATCAATCTATTTGCAGGTCTCTTCGGGGTGCTGTCAGTCCAAGTCTATTTCTATGTTCTTCATTTTCCGAAGGATAGGGTGGCATTCAAAGCATTAGGTACTGCGGTTGGGGAAGACACGTCATGATTACTATTGTGTTAACTCCTTTTCCATAGTCTTCTCGACGTTCATACTAGATATTGTTCAGACTGTGTTAGCGACTTTATTTGGCTGGTTGGGCTCTTGTGACACCTTTATACTCTCAATGTCCACTTACATCCATTCACATTCAAGGACCGTCCTGGTTACCAGTTGGGGAAATTTTCAGGCTCTTGTCTCCTTATCATGGATCCTTTCTACTTTTTCTCCTCTGTCTGCAATTGGTATGGTATCATTTTCTTTGCAAGATTGAAAATGTCGCGTTGAAATACCTTTACAGTCGCGCTTGTTACCCAGTCGTTTTTTGCCTGGCGTATATGGATCCTGGCTTCGTCGGCTGGTCGTATAGCTCCTGTTGTAGGCATCATACTCCTCGTGAGTTCTAAGGAGCACACAATTTCACAGCCTGCTATAACCTCATGTACAGACTAGCATGGCTTCTTTTGCCATGGCAATTGTGTTTGGGATCACGGTAAGTTCCCGTCATCTTTTCTTTTCATGAACAAAACAGGTATGAATTGTGGCGATTTCAAGCTAGATTCACATCTATCTACCTTACTAAACCTTCAATTAAGCTCAGTCATTGTACGTGTTCCAATTTTGGCATCTGTGGTGTCTATAATGTGTCTTCATACAACCTTAGGGATGGCTATCGACCAGTGTCGCATGCGATCTCATGATTACTGTGACTTTGGTGATTCAGGTAGGCCGTATTCAAATACGCAAGGTCCACAGTGTTGAAACAAATTCAGTTAAGGTCGAAAGTACAGCAAGAATTCGCTTTAGTCAATAATGCATTACACCGTGCTACTCGCATGACTTTAGAAACAGGTGGCTTGACCTGTGTCGCTGCTGCCGCTCAGTTATTCCTGTCCCTCAATGCGACCAATAGACGCTATTACTTCTATATTCTGTGGGCATACATTGTTGGTCCTCATTTCTCCGGCTGATATCACAATTAAACAGGCTGATAATAAGCGGCAAGATATATTCGAACTCTCTGTTAGCTTCACTGAACTCCCGCGCACCCATATTTCGAGATGGAGATCAAGATAAACAAGCTTCAAATGTTGAGGTATGGCAGGCTTTGCGTAGGGCTAATAGCAACCTCGTTACCTCGACCTAGGAATGCATTATACCCAGCCTTGTTTGTTGAAACATGATTTTACTGTCTATTATCTAGAATCTCTGACTATTTCAGTGAACACTGTACTTTAATGCTTGAAACTTTGACGCTTTGAGTACAATCACAGCTTTTATGTCGTCGCTTCTTCGCTTGAGCAACGAAATATTTAACTGTTATAACGTTCTGAATCCAATGATTGAATATCATGTAATTGTCCATTTTGCCGTTTTTGAATGGCATTATCTCTGGGATATTCGCCTGATACCACTAAAATCAGGCTACTCAGGGAGCTGACGGTTTTGCCGCAATGTATGTCGAAAGAGCGGCGTCAAGCGTGCAACATTTTCCAAAATTGTTCTCCAGACTAGTATCATAAGACAGAATCGTCCGAACTTATAAATTGAGGACAAGTTGAGTCAAGGTCAGGTTTTGCGGATGTTTCGAATGACTTACGAAGGATATAACCTTGGAGTGACCTATAGTCATAAATGGTGTCGGTGGAGATCGTTGGTCTCGAACTGATCCCTATTTTACTTTGTGCCATTCACTTTTGATCGACCCTTGAGTGAATTCGGACAAAAATCTGGCGTCCGCTTACACTTAGGTGAGATACACCTGACGCCATCTGCACCTACAAAGTTGCTGAACTCTCTGCATCCTTTGTGTTCATGAGTCAGCGGTTCCTTTTTTTCTTGTTTGTCAAGCATATAAGAATGGGGTATTGTCAGTGTTGTTGCGCGTGGCATTTCGACCACCTTTAGTGACTATATTGTACTGGAAAATTTTTCAACCAAATATAGCACAAGGTCTCACGTCTTTTACTTGGGAATCTCGTAGAATACAACAGATACCTTATTATGTGTGGATCATGTTAGTAAGGATTTGAATAATCGAGTGGTGATGTTTTTTATCACCATCATCAGACCAGGAACCCATTGCAAGAAGAGGGCATTAGGGCTCCTTGCGCTATGAAAGCTGTGGAAGGCGTTTTTTAGAACTCCCAATCACGAGAGACAGAATGTGATAACTCCGACAACATTGGATATATCGCTCCATGCGAACTTCGCTTGGCGCTGGACCCACGATCTACTCATGACATGAGAACAACCATCGCTAGAATACATGGAACAAAAGCAATATTGATGTTGGACCTACAATACACAAGTACCTGGCTAATCTCATGTCCCTTCTAACATTCTGCATCCATACAATCATGAACACCTTCCCTAACACGCTGGCCTTCACCCAAGTTCGCTCTCAGTCGTTCGTAAACCTCGGTTTTCTACGTATCTTGGGTTTCTCTGATCAAGCCGAATTGACAGGACACCTGACTATCAATCAAATTCAGCCTCGTTTGCATTTTTTTACTGTTCAAGTGATTCCCTTCCTTCTAATTCAATGTTGTGAATAGGACTTTCAATCAACTACTTGATTTCTTTAAAAATGTACCTTCTGTGCTTACGGCAGATGAGCGATATCATACTACCTCAAGTAGTACTCGTAAGCCAGGACAATTTGACAGACACCTCCACGACCGCCTCAGGCTCAAGCGTGTTGTCAAGCTCCCTGGTCTCCTTCAAGACCTTCTGAACAATGCGTTAGATGCTTTATCATCCTCCGAGAAAGATCTACCAGTCCCTAATGAACGATTTCCCTTCGCCGAAGACGTGACATTTACTTCCAAGACCTATCGACGCGATATTCATAAGGAGGTTGATGTCCAGTCTGCTTATGAAACTGGTGTCGCCGAATTTTGTGCGACCGTTGCTGCAACACTTGAATTTCAGCTCAGTGACTGGTCACCAAATTGTCTTCAGTGGTCGACCACACGACTTTGTAACAAAGATATACCTGGTGTTCGGCGTGACCAAGCACTTGCAGATGGTTTCCTTAACGTGTCGGACAAAGGATCCAATAGACATCTTGCTCATTCAACTCCTCGTGAGCGACTTATTCTTGAAACTTTTCCTGTGATTGCAATATGGGAGTTCAAAAACTTAAATTTTGACACTCCAAATGGCCAAATGGACTTGGAGGCTCGAGCAGAGGTTTTCCATGAAATGTCGAACGGATTCCTCGACAGCGTCTTTCCATGGGAAGGATGCGAAAAAGGAGACAACTGTGCAGTAGTACATTGGAAGATTGGCGCAAGCGCGTGCCCCATGGGTAACAACGCTGTTCATTCCTCTTGCCAATCTTACGACAATGCTCGAAAAATTGGACTATCGCTGCCAGAGAGACCACCTTCTGGTTACAAATCGGGAGCGAGACATTCTGCCCGAGACATACTTCAGCAGGTGGGCCCTTCCCTTGTAATGTAATTAAAAAAATCTCACATAATCAGGCATGGACTGAGGCATTGGTCCACGACTGTACTTTTCTCGTAATTAATGCCGGCAATGTCGAGGTCATTGGTATGCGGGATCGACTGACCCAGACACTGTATTTGTCCGACGTTTTCCTCGTCGACGATCCTAGATACCCCTATTTCCAGTTGCATACTGGGTTGTATGTTTCTGCAATTCGAGATGCACAAGACCGCGCAGAAAGTATTGTTCTGCGAGAAGAGATACCTGACACGTGGTACCTAAGGTCTGGACTGAATCACGACAAAATGATGGATTTGTCACAACCAGAATTCAAAATAAAAAAGGTCAGCACAAACCCGTGAAAACAAGTCGGCATACTAATAAGTCCTCAGAATGTAATTTCCAGACTATGGGCAGAAGCAAGACACAGGCCGTGGCTTGTAATTTTACCTGCAGAGCGTGAACCCTCGCGTATGATATTCACGATGAACAGGTATCAGCGCATTGAAGAGCTTCCAATTGACTTTCGCATCCTGCACGAGAGCAACGCTTCTCAGGATTTCGAAGCAGATGAACGACTGGCCCCCTATCTGCAGGACTCACAAGACTTATATTGGGCAACGACCAATTCACCCTCCCCTAGGATAGAAGCTTCGTATTCGTCTCAATCATCAGAATCACAAACATCTCGTTCTTCGACCCCTCTTATAATCAATGAAATTGTGGAAGGTGGTCCAGACGTCACCACCTTTTTCGAGATTCATGCGCAGGAATCGTTCCATGGCCTACGTATTTGTCGTGCAAAAGTTGAAATTCCGGGAGTCAAGTATCCCAAGAATTTCAAAGAGGCTGATAAGCCATGGATCATTCTGAAGAATGCTTTCACCACGGAGGATATTTTTCTTTTGGAAAACGAATCCAAGGTCTATGATGCGCTGAATGAAGGCCAAGTATGGTCAATTCCCAAAAAGTTTGGCTTCTTCCTGTCAATGGATCCCTCAAATAAGGATGCCAACTTCGCCGCTCTCCTGCTCGAGGATAAAGGGCACTCTCTTGCTCACATGAAGGCTAACTCACCAGGGATGAAATTCCGTGTGACACGTAGAGAGACGTTTGTCTTTTCTCATGCTGACTGACCTCATGCTGAGTCTACCTTCGATTAGGATCAAATTTCATTCTCTGCTGAGGACAATACACGACGCTGGATACCTGCATGGCAAGTTGACGAAGAAGTCGCTTTTATTCACGCCTGAACGATGCGACATATCTATTGTTGGATTTGAACACTCAAGAAGTCTGAGGTACTCCCACACAGCGTCAGGTACACCCAAACCAGCTGAACCCGAGTGGCAAATTGAACAGAAGAAAAATGAACATCGAAGGATGAGATTACTTCTGGGGCCATTTTCTCGTATAAAGATAACCGTCAAAGAAAGGGATGCACGACGTGCGGCGAGACGTCTAGCTCACAAGAGCAAATCCATGGTCCCAGTCCGCATTAAGGATAAAAGCAGAAAGGAGGCAGTCATCAGAAAAAGTTGAACCCTGTATAGTAGTTACACTAGTGTATACACACTTACATGATGTTTGTCCGACTCTTCTTGTGGCGGTTTGGTTCCCCGCTATGGAAATGAGTCATTAGGGCTCGACGTAAACGCAGGTTCTGAGGGTAAGGAGCGCTTTCGGAGGCCTCTGTGCGTTAAGCATGTAACAGTTGGTTAGAACTGAATGAGACGACGTGGGGACAATAGTTTGGGGAAGTCACGTGACTATGACCATAACTCTTTCACCCCTACTCCTGGGACAAATTGGAAGGCGGTTGTTGTTGTTGTTGTTCCATTTTAGGCAAAAACGTTACAGTTGAATTTTGATCCTTTATTTCTTGTCGACTTCATGCCAAATTCGCCTGAACGCCTGAATGCGGCTTTCCATTCTGCTTTGAATTTCAATCCTTACGCACCCGACGTAGACGAAAAATCACCTTGCCCCGAATTAAGGCACCCTCTTTCATTCTACGATTGCCACCTCGATCGGCGACTTGCGCTCAAGAATGTCAAATCTATCCCTTCTTTTCTTTCTGATTTGTCACATTCCGTAGAAGTTGCTTTGGAGAAATCTTCCAAAGACGGAGTCGGTCTACCTTCGGTCGACATGTATTTTCCAGGGCCACAGCGTTTTACACGCTTCATCAGCCGAAGTCCTGCCAAGGATGCTAATGATATCGGCAAAATATATCGCGCCTCAATCTCACCCTTTGCTTGCGTACTTGCATCCATGCTATTACTCCATCCCAACGCCACACAGTGGAGCACGGCTGTCCATATGACCGTCAGAATCGTATCCAGATATCAGAAGTATCAAGCCATGAATGAGGACTACGTACCAGAAATACTCGACTCGTATGAACCTATATCTCGTAAAGAATATACTATGGTCGACAAAGAAGCGTGGACGGTTTTAAGTGATGATGATCGGAGACTTCTTGAAGAGATGAGAAGAAGATTCACGCGGATGGCGGTTTGGCAGATGTTTTTTGCCTGTCGTGAAGCTGAAGATGCCTTGAAAAATCTAGATCGGCTT
Source organism: Termitomyces sp. MG16 (assembly GCA_003313075.1). NCBI lineage: Eukaryota > Fungi > Basidiomycota > Agaricomycetes > Agaricales > Lyophyllaceae > Termitomyces > Termitomyces sp. MG16. Next base: position 10,858 of record QGOA01007921.1, read on the forward strand.
TTTTCCATGGCAAAGTTTCCTGAGGTCACTCCCTTGACAATCGTTAAGCAATGGACACCCATTAATATACCCCTTGCTGCGTCGCCAGACGCTGTAAACACTGCATGGGGAATCACTTTGTCATCTTGGATCTCGACATCCGTACCAGAAACCGACGCTGTTCCTGCACTTCCCACAGGTGATGCGCAATTCCTTCGAAAGAGTCTTCGACTGTCTACCAGGGCCAAACTCGAACAGTCCTTGAAGGAAATAACAAAGAGATCAAAGCAGACGACTTCTCCTTCAACGATCGAATCAAAATTACTTTGGCCCACTGTCACGATTTCCATTCGGAAACGGGACCTGGCTGCTATTGACGGAGATATGGCTACCTCTCTAATCCAACACGTGATGATTAGTCCTAGCTTTGTCTACTGCTATACTAACCATTTGTACGTCTAGGCATGGTCGAGAGCCGTTGAAAGAGATTCTTCTTTCATCGTTTTTCACTGCGGGACTTTCGAGAGAATCGCGTTCCGACATCGGTCCAGTCAAACACTCATCTTGTCCGACCTCATTGATATCACACATTGCAAGGATCCTGCATATGCTCATATCCATCTTGGGCTTTTCATATCTATTATCGATGACATACGCGATCGAACTCGCCAACTTATCGCACAGGAAGCCAAGTCAAAGCCTGCGAAGCGCAAAGGAGTAGCCTTGACATCTGAAAACATCAAGCGACCGAGGACCAGACTGGGTGTTTTTTTGGAGGAAGCGCGGAAGCTAGATTATAAACAAAGTCTGAAGGTATGCCCACATCTTTTTTGAATGTTCTCTGTCTCAAGAAACCCAATTGACAAAGGCTGTATTTAATGGTATTGCTAACCGTAACTTGGCCTTGCTCCGTATACAGCACGGCCCCTATAACTCACCAGCTCCATCTTCGTTTTTACGTGTCTCAGACTCGGACAAGGTTGTCTCGCAAGAAAAATATCAGCCTCATGAATATTTCCGTGTTACTATCACCTCAGAAATAGCTCGCGGCTCAACAGGGGACGCACATGCTGCCACGATCGATTTTCTTGATACAAATGAAAAGACTGTATCTTTTCCCAATGTTGTCGTGAAATTTGCATTCGCTGCTGTTCAGAAGAAGAGGCTGCGGCATGAATTTAATGTTTATTCCCACTTGATGTCTGCTAATGCTAGAGGGATTCCGCTTGTGTTTGGTCTATTTGAGGACATTGAAACCGAGGCTCTGGTGCTTTTTATGGAGCATGCTGGATTAACTCTTTGGGACTGCAGACTTCCTGACAAGAGTCAACGACTTCGTTTTGTGATTTCAGAGTTTGAGAAGTAAGTAATAGTCTTGTCTGTTGCTATGGGATTATGAAAACAATGATCCACTTCGTAGATCTGCTTATCTGGATGCTCTGGAGTCTATCCATGAGGCTGGTGTCCGCCACCGCGATCTGCGGCTAGAAAACCTCACGATCAAAAGCAACGGAGAACCATGCATTATAGACTTCGATCGTGCTGAAATGGAAGCTGACGAATTATCTTTGAAACTCGAGAAAGAGAAGTTCCAGGACGTGCTTAACGGACAACATGAATATCGTATCTCTCGCGAGACTACAGAAGAGGATGCAAGCCCTACTGAGGAATGGGAAAATAGAACTGAACGCTCAAGCAGTTCAACCTACTCTCACATTGGTGTACTGCACTGATGAATTCAGAATTAATGTTCTTTGATTCTTATTTTGACCCCCCTACTTCGATCCTACGTATTGATTACATGCTCTCTTTTTTGGTGGTGCAATTTGGCAGACGATTCTGAATACATGCTTTCGCTATGTTCAACATGATTGAGTATCCATTGTTTATCCTGTATCCTGCTTTGCTATGCCTTAGTTGGAGCGTTTAAAGTGGTTTGGTCGATACCGTATTCAGCTGCATCCATATATGGGCTTCAAATGAGGGAACAGAACTGGTGCCATCTGCATGTCCCACCCTACCCTCTAATTAGAGGTGTAGGAGCTCACCTCCCCTGAGGAAAGATTTCGTTAGTTAGTTGTCTATGATACTGATGAGCATAATATGAAAAAAGAAAAACAGAAAAATTAGGGAAAAAATCAGGAAAGATAAAATTGAGCAAATTTTTGTGGTACTATGCTTCTCATGCATCAACAATCTCCTTCTCTGTATTTTCTGTATCCTCATGTGTCAGTGTCATTAGTATCCACTGGATTTGATGTTGGTGGCATAGGAACAACTGTACAGTACTTTGAATTTACCCTGGGACAGTTTGGGGAGGCTTTGGGAGCCTCTGGGAGGGTTTAGCAAAACTTCAAGAGTGCCAGGAAGTTGCTGAGGTGCCAGAAAAGAAAGTCCTCTGATAGTTTTGGGCCTCATTTCTCTTGAGTATATAGTTGCTCATCTGCCCTGCTGCTATCTATAGAGTCCCAGATCTTATTATAGATACCTGAAACAAGTGCTCATAGTATATAAGACTATAGGTAGCTCAAATGTACTTTAGTCTCAATTTTGCAATAACTATCCATTTTCTCTGTTCTCTTTGTGTGCTCCATTGTAAATACCTGTTTGGCATGCACTACTTGACTGGCACACATTACAAAACTTAAATTCAACTCAGTCTCATCTAGGAACTCTGTCCTTGACTTGACCTTGACTCATTAACCCCATTCATCCACCTCAAATCCAAGAGCAAGTTGTTTGACTCCAGACTTGCCTCTCTCTAACATCTAGAGCTCTGGAGCACATCTAAGAGCACTCAACACCCAAGTACATGTAGTTTGATGAGTGTGCTAAGAATGATGCCCTACTTCCCAGCATAGATAGAAGCCTTGTCAGGCAAATAAGTCTCAGCAAGACTATATCAGGTGTCAGAATGCTGCAAACATTCAATGCAATGTAAGTGGTGTGTCTCAACAGGCATTGTCTGAAGTGAAGACTGTGACAACAACTTTAGCAGAGCCAAAAGTACCAATTGCTGCTTAGGAGGTGTAACTGTTGGTTACAAGCTAGAATTATCTTGTGTGGATCACACAGTGCTAAATTAGACCACTATATCAGATTTGACTAGAACTAGAGTGAATACAAGATGTTGTCTTATGTAATACTCTAAGTTGTGCTAATAGCATCCTTGATGCATGACAATCTGTTACATACTCCCCAATAAGACTGAATACTTGGTCTTAAGTAAGAGGTGAATCTAGGAAGATGCACAAAAGTACATGGTGTCACAACCCCTCCCATCCAGAACCACCCAAGGACATTTCTGGAACCTCATCTAGAACCCCTCTGCTGACTCCATGATACAATCCCCACTATTATGACCATCTCCACTGCCATCACATACATTAAGCTCCGCTATTATGCATATCCTCTGACAGCTTCACATCATGGACCCCAGGACCACCTGCCAGCACAGCAATCAATGATCAGATCATTTCAATCACCCCAGCTATTACATATCACACATCACAGCCATCTCTCCATGCCAATTGATCACGTGCTCCGCAGGTGCAATTTCTGGTATACAATTTCCCTCTCCTTCCACCACTGCCCATTAACTCCCAGAACTGCTCCAGACACCCTGGAATCCCCAGGAACCCAGAGTAACTCCCACCAGTACTTGCAGAGTAGCTACCCACTTATAGTACTTTAGTCTTGATATTACATTAATTGTTTGCATGCCCTCTGTTTGACTGGTACACACTGACTGGCACGCTTTGACTAGCACGCTCAACTTGTTCATGTGCTCTTGAGATTGGTATGCACTTCATGACTTAAACTTTACTAACCCCAGTTCTCAACTCGACTCTAACCCCCTCATTCTTTCGACTTCACCTGATCCCTGGGAATCTCCTGTTCACATCTTGAACCCCAGAGCACAGTCTGGAGTTCCAGACACCTGAGTATACATAGATCAAGTCTGCCTTGTAAGGGCATTGCTTTCTCAGAAAGCCCCTGACTCAGCAGAACCTGACACATGGTGTCCAGTAATAATGCATATAGCATAGCTGTTGAGAGTTATTAGTACTGTTGATGACAGGAGGGTCAAGCACAGGATGTCATGCTAAGTCTTATGACCTTTTAGTGTGCAAATGCACATACCAGCCCAACAGCAAGCAAGCAAGATAAAATTAAAAATAACAAAAATAAAACATCTGTCCATTGTAATTACATGCTACACTGGAGTGCGTGTCAGCTTGAGAATGTTGAGTGCATACTTAAATTTATTTAAAAATTAATATAGGTCTATGATCCATCCAATGAGGCTCCTGCGACTATGCCCATCTCCATCACCATTGACTCCTCCTCCAGTGCAACGTTAATCATGGGAGAGAGAGGTGCTGATTCTGTCATTGGTGAAATGGTTGACTCCTCGACTGCAGGCAAATCTATCACCATAGGCTCAGTTAGTGCAATGTTAATTGCTGAGGTAATGGTGGATATTGTACCATGCACCAACATGCAGTTCAGAAGATTGACCCAATTTAGATCCATGTCAATGAGATAATAGAGGCCATTGGCCTCAGGGTTGGTTAGGAGATTGCTTTTCTTGATAAGACAATAATAGTTGTCTTTGGTCATCTCCTGCTATCTGTCTCATTGCAGAACTGTGGCTGGGGTGCTATACTTGGTAAGACACTCCATGCACTCATCATCAATTTGTCAAAAAATGTCTATAGACATTGTTGGAGAATGGAACTGCTATTTCAGGAAGACCACACTGTAAGTATACACATGGTCCACCCAGTCCAGCAAGATTTGGTTATGCAATAAGATGTGTAGTGTATCATTGTCAGAGAAGTTACATGCCTGCTCATCTTGGCATGTGAACTTGCTAAAGCTCAAGCTTAGGCTCACATTGGGGCTCAAAGAGTTGCTTGGAAAACTTGGAGTTGTAAGAGGCAATTGCCTTACAATAGAGTCCCAGATGGGCCATAACCAAAGTCATGCACCAAACAATCATGGATATAACTATGCTATTTGTGCAGAGAGCTTGACACAGCATGAATCCAAAGAGGGTTTGCCAGTACATGTGGTATGTGTGATCAACCACAATGCCCTGGTATGTGTTTTCCAGCCTGGGACAACCAAAGACCAGTGCATATTGGGCAAGCTGGTTGAGGTCAAATGGTGTGGCTGGGTCTTGAGCACGCATTATGCATAGTGCTGTGGAACCATCTTCTTTTGTGTGCAAAAAGCACCCCAGAATTTGTTGTTGCTCTACAAGAGTGAGGTTGTCAGGATCCTGCATCAGGTTGATGAGGTCTTGGTACTGGGGCTCCTTTATCAGGAGCTGCATGGTTCTGTTGTGCAGAGCCTCAACTGTTTGCTGGGCAAATATTTGAAGGTCTGTGATCAATATATATATGATAATTTTGTTGTGACATGGGACATGAACGTTCATATAATATTTGTAGAGCTGGTCCAGCTCTAAGGGAGTGCAGGGGAGACTGCACAGGGCATGCTTGTATACAATTGTGCCCAGGATGTAGGCATGCTGGCCAGAGGCATACTCATACAACACTGCTCTGTTGATGTCAGCTTCTATTAACACAGTATTTGTGAGATATGAATAATATGTGCAATGGCTGAATGCTTCTGTGAAGCACAAATTCATTCACTTGATATCAAGCAGCCCCCACACTTTTACCCCCAACCCATTGGGAATTTTTTCTAAGAAATCATTCTCGGCCCTATATTTAAGGGCCTGCAGCTCTTTGGCATGATTCATCTTCTTCTTTGCTATGCACTTATTGTGCAATACTTATTGGAATTGGTCTGCTGCCAATTTCCCTTCCTTACTATCCTTCTCCTGCTCTGAGCTTGACTCTCCATAATCACTCTTGTCAGACAAGGACACAACTGGTGCTTTGCCTTTTCCAGGCACAGGCTTGTTTCTCAAGGTTGCCACCAGACCATCATATTGCTCTGGTGAGCAGGGGCCTGGAGTTAAGATGACCATAGGATAATGTTCTGGCAGTGCTGGCACAAGCACAGGCAGCATAAACAACATTTGAGCTTCTCCAGCTCAATCGAAGATGCCAGCTAGAAAGGCTATCACCTCCAATTTGGACATGTCAAGCGGTGGTTTATGACCATGACATTAATGAGATGGCTCCGGCTTTGCCAAAGCAGAGGACGTAGATAGTGGCTGAGCTACCAGAAATACTGGTGCATTTTGCATCAGAGTTTTCCCTCTAGGCTCAGCACAAGAGAGATTCTGAATAGGCACTCTTGGTGCCACAGTAACAGGTTTGGATCTCATAGATGGGGTCTGAGATAGTGTAGTCTCCCACTAACCCAGGAACAGCTCAGCCAGAGGCTCACTAACTGTGGCTAGTGACTCTGATGGGGCCTGAGGGGCCACAGCAGGCAACTGCAATGATGATGAAATAGGCTGAGCAGGCTGCTCAGGATGCACTGGTCGCACTGCTAGTAGCATCCTAGCCTATGGAGGTTTGACTGGTCAAACAGGCTAATATCTAGTCCTCTTGACCTTGGTGGTTAGTTCTTCAAAGGTTGACACTTTGTGTTTAGATGTGTGGTTGATCTGTTCTAGCGCTGATATGTGCTGCCTCTTCATCAGCTCAATCTGGTCGAGCAGCTCTTTCATAACAACAATGGCCAAACTATCCTGCAGAAAGGATGCAGTTGCCAGGACTGGCTGTTCTGCTGCTTCTAGTTGGCAAAGGAGTGTATCTGGCACTGCTGATTTCTGCACTTGTAGTACAGATTCTATATATGGCTCAGCCACAGGCCAATGCACTCATAGCATGGATGGTGGTCCTGTCACTGCATCTGCATATGTCAGTATCAATGCCTGCAAACACACTGATGGTACCTGATAGTAGTGCTCTTGCCACTTATAGCACCCCTCACCATTGACCTTCATCTCTTGCAAGTGGAGGGGTGTCTGGTATGGAAGCAGTTTTTTGCAGCCTGGATAAGCCATGCCTGCTGACTGGTACTGGCTCACCACTGGATATGGCAGCTGCCTCTGATAATTAGAAGAATAGTCTCCCATTTGTATATTCAGAGGTCTTCTTCCTCCACTAGAGCCTTGCAGACTCTGATCATTTTTTTGCGGCCCCAAATAGGCCATTTCAGACAACATATCAGTTACATATATTGGAATTTAGAAGGAGAAAAGAGAGAAAAAAAAATCTCCTAACTCTGCCAGTGGTGTAAACAACTATAAACAAGAGTCACCTAGTCAATAACCAGTTATCAAAGTGGACTTTGTTTACAGTTCTCCACCTCACATGCTTTACACATGTTTTGCCAGCTGTTGAGGGCGTTTTATGCCCTGCAGCTCCAGATATCGGTTCAGCACTGTAAGCTCCTTGTAGTTTACTAGTGGCTTTCAGGTAGTATCACCTAAGCTCCACCTCACCTCGAATTTGAGGTTTTCCCCTATCCATCTATGACTTATAAGGTCATTCACGAACTATTTCTGGTCATTGCCAGTTTCAAAGTCATATAGCTCCAGAGTTGCATAATTAGAGAACAGCATGTCACTACTGGCAAGGTATAGTTGCAACAGGACACATGAAATATAGATACTATTCTGCATGCCTGCAGTGCATGGAGCAGTTCCAACACATAATTAAATGTGCTTGGTCCAGCTTTGAGGACCCTATACAGTCCAATCTACTTGAGACATAACTTGCTCACTCTGCCTTTCAGCAGATTCAAGTTCTTTGTCAAAAGATACACTAGGTTCCCTTTCTTGATGTCCAGTTCATCATGCCTGCAATTATTTGCCTGCTTTGTTTGCCATATGCACAATTCTATAATTGCATCATAGACATCTGCTAAGTTTCTCAGTATATTGCACGTGAACTGTTTAACTCCAACATAGATAACTTTGTCAGTGTAAAGTTCACAAATCATGGATAGCATATAGCCATTATTGAGTTCAAAGGGTGAATACCCTGTGGTTTCTGATATGCTTGTGTTTATTGCAAATTCAACAAGTAGACATCTATTCACCTAGTTCTTCTGATCAGGACGTATAAATGCTCACAATATCTGTGCAATATTTCTATTTGCACATTCTGTCTGTCTATCCATTTATAGATGAAACAACATTGATATGAGCAACTTTGCTTCAAGCAGCTTGTGCAGCTCCTTCTGTCAGGAGACTCCTCATTTCTTCCTTCTTTTATTCCTTATTCCTTCACTCTCCTTTCATTTATTTCCTTATTTCTCCTATCATTCTCTCATTTTGCTGTTTCTATTCTCTCAACACTATCTGTTAGTACTATTCTCAACCTTTGAGGTGCTCTGGTTCTTTAGCTATCATTCAGACAAGTGTGGGCCCCTCAGCACCACTTTCAGACTGCTTCAAAATGTATAAATATATTAAGATCTGACTGTGTGCCATAGAACTTTGTATTGTTATATCTGGGGACTGCATCACTGAATAATGTGGTCTGCAATGTCCCAGACATTATCAAAAGCATGAGCCAATTTTTTCCTCTCCAAAATCAGCAAACTTTGCCCATAGAGATCCTGGAGTTTGTTGATGGCCGTCAAGGTCTTATTAGGAATCTGTATGGCTGTGATTGGTGGAACCACATTGGCTGAGAGGATGTTCAGGTCTTAAGCAATGAAACACTGGAGCATTGCCTTCTCGTATATCAGCAAGGCTTCCACTCTCTTGAAAGCTTCTTGGCATGCAACTGCCAGCCGTCCATGACATTGCCATCCAATGGATTGGTGTCCATCCCAGCACCAGACAATTTGCTCCATGTGTTTGCAGGTAGCAAATCTGCCAGAGGGCCACCAGCAGATGCTTCTAGCCCTGGACAAGTGGCGGTTGCTAAATAGGATGGAACATGTCCCAACAGCCAACGATATGATCTGCCTGTTTGCTGGCAGCAAGCCCATTGCTGCTTCTGTTGTCAGTTCCATTGCCAGGTCCGTGGATCCTGCTCGGACAGGCCAATTGACAGGCATCAAGTCCCATACTAACAGTATTGATGGTAAGCAGCCTGATCCTCAAGACTGCCTTTCTATGGCCCATCTTACCACTTTTCCCAATGGCCATCCTTGACGCATATCAAATCCTTAAACGTACAACATCCATTCTACCACCTCTACAGTCAGAGTAAACCTGGACTGGTGTATGGCCCTACAATGGAAAACTCTCATGTTGTGGTTCAACCAGCATCCCAACTTCCTTCCACCCCAGCAGCTCATATCTGCCAGACATTCATGAAGCTGGGGGAAACTGACAATGACCAGGTGGATATCTCTAATCCATCCATTAGTGACCCTGACTTAGAGAGTATTTCTCCTTTGTTCAATGTGGCAGATGACGAGATGGAAGATGAATCTTTCATTTCTGTGGAAGAGAAGACGGAAGACAAATCTTTGCGATCTTTGTTCATTCCTGCAGAAAAGGAGATGGAAGAGGATTCTTTGCCTCCTTTGTTCATTCCTGCAGAAGAGGAGACCAAAAACAATGATTTGCCCTCTTTGTTCATTCCTGCAGAAGAGGAGATGGATGACGATTTTTTGCCACCTCTATTCATTGTTGGTGAAGGAGCAGAAGGATTAACAGCAATGGAGACCATGGTGGCTGGTGACAGTGGACAAACGGAAGTCTGGAGCAGTAGACGTATGGCGACTAAGGATGAAGAAAACTTTCTGCTGCTATTTCTTGTGACGGCAAAAGAAATGGATGGAGGCATGGCAGCCAATGATGAAGAAAATCTTCCACTGCTTTTTGATGTAACGGCTCTTCAAATCCAGTCTTTCCCCTTCTAACAATCTCCTTCTCCAACTCTACCTACTGGTAACAATGTCTGGGAGTGGGAGGAATATGAGACATGTATGACTTGACATGAGGATCAGAGAAGAATTAATGAATTGTATCAACAATGTGAGTATAATTTGGCACTGGTAATCATAGTTAATTTATTTCAACAGAACAAGAATTTCGTGCTAGAGCAAAACATGATCAATGTAGGCCCATTGGCCTTTTCAATCAAGCTGGTCATACTGATGATGTGTCTGTTGATATGTCAGAGTCACCCTCACCATCTTCATCTTCAGGCCTGATAGCAAACTATGAAGACATCACACTTCCCAGACCTCAGAGGCCATATACACCAGACGACTTTGCATTTTTGACAGCAGACTACCTGCTTGATGAGGATTTATTCTATTCAGACACATTGCATGAATCTAATGAAGAGGAGGAATACACATCGGACAAGTAATTTAATCCTTAGTTACTATAATACTTGGCTTTTCCATTGGTCAGTTTTCATCAAGATTAACCGTCCCATTGTGCTGCTGACAAATCCATTATAAATCTGTTTAATCTGTTACCTCCAGTTGTGCACTAGAAGGAACATAAACTGACAATATTCTGCTAGACCACAGGACATTCTGTGGATTATACATAAATATCACTCTAGTATTGTGTACTAGGCTACAGCACTTTACTACAGACATTTTAATTAGTTTGGACAGGACTCAGGTCCACTAAGATTAACCATCCCATTGTTTTGTTCTGTTATGCCACTCTCATAAATGCAAAAAAACACACACTATTCAACAATTACACAAGGAGACTCGAACTCTTGAATTGTGCAGTAGAAAGAATATATACTGACAATATTTTGCTAGACCACAGGACGTTGTAAAAAATTACAACCTTACTTTGTTTATCATACTGTGTAGTAAATAACAATTAGTAAAACGAAGTTGAGTCATGTCTAATATGCACTAGCAGGATTTGAACCCACCTCTTGTGCACAATATGAAATATCAATGTATCAATATTCCATTGGACCACAGGTCCTTACCAAAAATCAGTACAGTTTATATGTAGTGTAAAAATGCAGCAGTATAAAAAGACACCATGATACGTCATTAAAGTGGACTAGGGGAGTCGAACCTGCCACTCCACACAATACTGAAAATCGAGTGGGTCGGATCAACTACCACAGGTGCTTACTACAAGTCAGTACGATGTACATGTAGAGCAAAAATGCACCCGTATAAAAACACACCATTAGACCCCGTTAAGATGGAGTAGGGGGAGTAGAACCCACTGCTGTACACAATATTGAATATCAATAAACAAATATTCCACTGAACTACTGGGACTGGTTGCACTGCTGACATTAACTACTGTCCGCTGGCATGCCAGCAGACAGCAGACACTCATGCACCCTTTTCCGCCCTTCCCCTTCTTTCTCCCCAGTGCCATCCTCTCCACTCCCCACACTACCTCACACGCCACCCCTGTCCACCACATGCACCCCACTTCCCTCCTCCTCTCTGACCTGATGTCCAACATCTGCTATGTCTGCTGGCATACCAGCAGACATCCATGCTCCTCTCCTTCCCCCTTTCCTCTCTTTCTCCCCACCACCCCTCATGCTTTCTGAGATGCCATCCCATGCAGTGGACACCCACACACCCCGTTTCCTTCTCTCCTGCCCTGATGCCAGACAATGCCAGACAATGCCAGACAATGCCGGGGGTTGCCAACAGATACCAGTAGATATCCAGCGGATGCCAACAGATGTACAACAGATGCCAACCGATGCCAATGAATGCCAGCAGGTCATAATAGCTGCTGACAAACCCCAACAGATGCCGACGAACTCCGACGGATGCCAGCTGATGGCTGCTGATGCCAACACCCCTTCCAAGCCACAAAAACTCTTTTGAGAGGTATGCCATCTTCCTTCCACCTCAAAAAATCCATACAGGAACCTGTGGAAATGTAGGTGGGCATCCATTCATTGTGTTATCCAACCTTTGAATCTATCCGTTAGTAATAGACCTGTGGTGCAACGATTAAATGTGTGTTCTATTGCTGAAGGCTTTCCCAAGGCTGGGAGTTCGATTCCCCCCCACAGGCATATGGTGGGCAAGACAAGTTACCTTTTTCCTTGGTCCAACCAGACCCCATAGACCTGTGTAGGCCTCTGTGGATGTCCGCTGGTGCCCTGCACAGGCCTGCATGAGCCCACATAGGTTTGAGTCTGTCGACATATATCTGCGTAGATGTCTGCTGGTTGCTTGCATAGGCCTGCATAGGTCTGCAGGGCCCTTTTGTGGATGTATGCTGGTGTTGGAAGTGGGAAAAGGAGGGAAGGGGAGGCGTGCAGCCTTGAGTTATTGCGGGGAGGAAGAGAGAGGGGAGGGAAGTGGGGAACCTCGAGGAGAGTTTATTCTTGCCATGATGTCTGCCAATGGAGGAGGTTTTCACTCATGGGCTGATGCTCACTGGCAGCCACTGATGCACATTGACATCTGCTAGTGTCCACTGGCATCTGCCAGGCCTGCATGCGCATGTGTGTGCCTACTTTTTATCGATCCACTGGACTGTGTCATACAGCACATTGTGACACATCCACAGCTCTGTATTCTATGGCACTGTGGGGACTGCTCCACTCCAGTGTAGCGGACTCCACGGGACACATATGATGTGGCACAAAGTGAGCTCCCATACAACATATGACACGCACCATTGTGATGCCCTACCCTAGTGTCGTGGTTGTGTTTGCTCCGCAAGAATGTGGACTTTGTCCACCTCTTCTTTGATAGTGACTTGCTTTTGAGGTGTCTTAACCTCTTGCACAGCAAGTAGCACCTCTGGCTGTGCTGGAGTCATTGTCACAGTCTCTACTTCAGATAATGCCTGCTGAGGCACTCTGCTGACATTGCATTGATGGTTTGTGGCATTCTGATGAATGATATAGTCTTGCTAAGACTCATTGGCCTGATGAGGTGCATTTAGCAGTTCCATTGCATCTGCAATCAACGGTGCTCATCAGCACACACTTATTTTGCATTCTACTGAGTCAGCCTGTATGGCCATTGAGACTGCTGACCTCCATGCTGCTTTGTGCTTTAGGTATTCCACCACTTTGAATTTGAAGATATGCACAAATAGTTTGATATATTCTGTTAAATCTGCATGAGGTACATCATGGCTCCTAGCAGCCAGTAACTGTAGATGCTTTACTATGTAAAGCTGCAGATGCTTTTGCATCAATTCCTTAGTGACTGATGGATATAGGTCCAATACCAGCTGTAACTGGATAGACAGGGTTGAATGCAATCTCTTACTTTCCTCATTGTCTGAGGACTCCAGCTTGGACTCTAAGTTCAGAACTCTCCTGAGGCCTTCATGCCTCACTTGCAGCTATTTGCTGACTGCTTCATGCAACTTCTGGGTTCTAGATGCCAAGGATGCCTTTCCTGGCCATACAACATTGTTGTCCTCCCTGCTGACCACTATGGTTGGTCCTTGCTTTGGTGCATGTGTTGTCGACAATGACTGTTGTCAGGGGACTCCTCATTTTTTCCTTTTCTCACTCCTTATCTCTTCACTCTCCTTTCATTCATTCTCTTATTCCTTCTGACATTATTTCATTTTACTGTTTCTATTCTTTCAACACTATTTATTAGTACTACTCTCAGCCCTTGAGGTGCTCTGGTTCTTTAGCTACCATTCAGACAAGTGTGGGCCCCTCAGCACCACTTCCAGACCACTTATATAAGCCAGAGTTTGGCCAGAGTTTGCCCCTTATTTGTGCAATTGTTTGTGTAGGAAATTTTTGAGTTTTTAAGGTTTTGTTGTACTGTACAGTTTCAGAGGCCCCAGAAGCATCCAACCTGGAATAGGGAATCCCTAGACTTGTTCTCTTTGGATCTCCCTCTGCCAGGTGAGTAGCTATCATGATATTGTCAGTATATATTTTAATACACTTTGGATCCCCCTCTGCCAGCTGTGTGACTGAGCCACAGCCTCTAGAGGTTGCCCTTACAACTGTCCTGGTTCATTGGCAGTGTCTGTCACATACTCTAAATGCCACTCAGTTGGTGCAGTCTGGAACAGAGTGGTGTGCACAAAAGTGCTACCTTGCACCAGCTCCAAGTGCTGGGTGAGGTCTGATTGACCTTCAGACTGGGCTGATGAGCTCTCAGGTAATACCAGGTACATTAGTAAAGGCATTTGGCTCACTGGTAGCAACATTCCTGAGACTGCAGATCTCTCCCCTGGTTTACTACCAGGCCATACAATGGACATCATCTGTGATATAGATAGCCCACCCAGCATTTCAAAGCTCACACTAACATCATGAGGTAGCTTTTCATCCTGCTTTGGTGGGGGCTGATATATAGAGACAGTTTGCATCTTCACAGCCTGAGACACAGGTGGGTCACCTATATCTGGGGCTGGGAAAGGGGGGTCTGGATCAAGAGAGCCAGTTATGGAAGCACATTTTTGATGGCCTAGTCGGTAACAAGCCTAGAGTCTAAAGCCAATAGCGGAAAATTTAAAAAAATGTAACCATAGGTTATGAGCTAAAACTATCTTGTGTGGATCACACAGTGCTAAATCAGACTGCTATATCAGATTTGACTAGAACTAGAGTGAATACAAGATGTTGTCTTATGTAATACTCTAAGTTGTGCTAATAGCATCCTTGACACATGACAATCCATTACAGAGGGTCAAGACACCTCAAAAGCAAGACACCATCAAAGAAGAGGTGGACAAAGTCCACATTCTGGAAGAACAAACACATCCACAATGCATAGCCCAATGTGTCCATCTGGTGGATAATTGGAATGAACATGTCAATCCCCAGCAAATGCACAACCAGGATTTGTGCAATCATGGTGAGAATTGATGACCAGGGGATAGTCTTTGAAGGGTGTGAAGGTGTGATGCCTGGGTAAAAGACTATGGAATAAAAAGAGCAAGGACATGTGGTATAAGCCAGTCCTGGGTATGATCTTAGGTGCCCTGCTGGCAGAGTTCATGAGCAAGGAGGGAGACCACCTCCCTGGACATGCCAGACTATACAAGATATTGATGATCAAATCTGTGCACTTAATATAGGAACTTAGGTGTGAAAGAGTGATCCAAAATGGGAACGCCTCATATCATAAGAGCAAGGTAATTAACAGGTGGCTGAAAACCATGAATGACAGACTAGCCCTGGACAAGGAACTAACTAAGCCAAAATATGGAAAGAAAGCCATCAAGAAAAAAACAGTGCTAGAAACATGGGCCAGAGTCTTCACAAAGGAAGGCTCCCTCCCAAAGGACTGGACAAATGTAAACAAGGTTTTAGTAGGTATAGGCATGAGTTTTGGTCTGGAGTAGGAAGGTGTTGGGGTTGGATAGTTGGAATAAAGAGGAAGGGATGACCAAGACCATGTGATCCAGAGCCCCACACACCGTGCATTTCCTCAGGGTATTGAGAGAGTAAATTTCTACAAGGTTCTCACCTTGTACTACCAGCAGGTCAAAGAGTGGCATCTGTGAGGCCGCTCTCTGTCTAAACAAATGCTACACCAAAAAAAAAAGAGAGAAAGATGCAATAATACTGAGAGAGAAAAAGTGCCTGAGATCAAATCAATCTTTGATGGATGTGTGCCATAATGGGGTGAGCAATGAGCAGTAGTCTGGGCATTGTCTACCACAACGTGAGCAGGTATTTGGACATCGCCGGAGAGCAGGTCACCAACCGTGAGAAGGATTTCAGCTGCACGTGAGGCTTTCATATATCAGATCGGTCTTGTAGTTAGAAGCCATAATATATCATGCTAAGCTTCTAATCACAAGTGTGCGATATCTCACCCTGCCAATATCTGGTGTATACGCTCGCAGAGGCCTGTGCGCCTATTATCACCTGGGAGAGGAAGATTAATCTCAGTATGACTATAGATGTCTGAGGTGCAGACTGGAGAGGATATCCAAGGAGTATGCCTTCTTTCTAAGTGATGGGTTCTACTTGAATCTTTCAAGAGGAGTTTATGGGTGGCAGCGGCGCAACGGATGAGCACATTTGTCAGGATGACGTCACGCGTCACTTGCCACATGATGCAAACCCATTGACGCGACTAAGGTCAGACATTTGAGTCCTTCACCATCTTCGAGCTTCAAAAACGACAGTGGTGGCACCTTTGTTAGCCTCCTGCAAGCAGAACACGTTGCCAGACGGAACAGATTTTTTTCTTATGACGAGTTTCTTCGCGCGCATCCGGGAGTGGCCAAGGCGTGGTCCTCAGCTTCGAACAGGCGCGGACAGCCCATTATTCGATCGCGAGAAATTTACCCACCAAATCGATAGAAAAATTCATCCAGACCTTAATTCACTATTGGAACAAGAAAATCAGAATGTTGCTTATGCTGTTCCTGATGATCCATTTGCTGCGAAAGCAACACACATGCCACCTCCAGAAAGTCCGCATATAATCCCTTTAACACCGAGTACTAGAAAGCGCTCTTATGATACCAGTGTACTTATGACTGGTAAAATTTATTTCACGACTGATTTAACCTTACTCATCATGTGTGATTGTAGTGGACTCGACGGAGAACGACAATAAAAAATTTGACTATTCTATGTCGAATTCGACTGATTCTAATGTTACCAGCATTAACGCATCTGGAGAGACCTTTGGTCCGCGACGCTTGGCTCACCGCGGTCCAAATAAAGCATCCAAGGCGCCAGAAACCCCAGGCTCTCAGGACGCGCAAACCAATTCACAAAGGACTACTCCTGGATCGACATCTGATCAATCGCATAGTGGACGCAGTCGCGGCACTACAGTTTCTTCTTCAAATACTTTTGGGGCTCCTTCACCAAAGTTAACTCCAGGAAAGCGCCACAAACCATCAGCATCAAGCACTGAACTTCCGCCTCTACCGCCCCTCGACCATCCTGCATTCAAGACAGCCACAGTCAATAGAGACCTGTCTCTTGTGAATCGGAATGTTATTGAGATGTCTGCCTTCCAGCCCGATGAAATGGGACGATCCAAAGTCACGCGTCACTCACATTCCCTTCCTTCCCTTTCACACCTCAATAAGTCCCAGTCAGACCCGAGTAGGAAGCGTACAAGGACACAGTCTCAAAGCAGAAGATACGAATTTCTTCATGAAGCCAAATCAAGTACACCTCTTTCCCGACGTCAAACACATAAACGATCCCACAGCAATGTTAGCCAGAATAGCAGCAGGAGAGCCAGTGCTGAATTCAGCGCCGAACAAGCAGCCTTAGCAAGCCACAAGAGCGGATCAGGCAGCAGCTGGGAAGTTCAGGTGTCGCGAGAAATGGTAAAAATGGCTCTCGAACAAGGCTCAGGATTGTCGGAAAAATGCATCGGCCGCCGCGTCGCCCGATCGGATCAGGCACGAGAGAATCGCGTGGGTATTTCCTACTTTTCCATCAATCTCCTTGTTTACGCTCACCACCTCTACACCTCCTAATCCCTTTTTCTTTTTTTTTTCTCTCTCTGGTTTCACAAAATCGTTCACAGTATAAGCCTGCTGGTACGACGATTTTGGGTTCCCCATTTTTGTTTCAAGGTATTTAGCCTACTTCTTGTCCATCGTTATCGACACGTGCAGTCCTGACCTTCGTCTCCAAGTCGCCCACACGCACCACACACCTGCTGCGAAACACTGCGGCACGACCTCAAGACCCCTTTATCAAGGCACTTTTGAGTTTAGCAGTCGAAAAAGCTCATACCTAGCCATGTCGAAGGACTCACAAATCTCATCACCTGAAGCCCAGTCACATCCGCCGGAACGCTCTCGTACTCCGTCACCTCCATCAAAACTCAACACAGTCGCCTTTACTAGCTCTGTTGTACCTTCGACTTCACATCTCGCCCCTCCATCGCTATCTTTTACTGCTGCTACCCCTGAGGCGTCCCCTGTCTCCCCTATCCTCCGCTCTCCTGCCTTTGTCACTTCAACGGAACCTGTCAGTTCAGTTCTACGTGTTCCTTCGAGTTCGAGTGCATCTACGGACAGACCGGCTTCCTCCAAAGGAAAACGAAAAGCCGATGAGGCTGGCGTGGGAGCGGGTGGAACGCCACCAAAAGAAGCGAAAGAGCCCAGGGCCACTTTTGCTGTCGAACCCCGACGTGAAATTTTGCATTTAACCTTTCAGATTCTGAGCTCAATGACACTTTAAATTAGGCCATCGTGCATCGGCAAACTCAAACGCGACTAGCAATGCACCCTCTTCATATCACCGTAAACGGGCCCGTCTGTCCGCACCGCAAGAGTCGCGTCCAGGTTCTTGCGCGTCCAACGACAATTCGTTGAACCAAGGCAAAAACCAGAACGCTGCAACTACAGGTTCATGGTCAAGCAAGATGAGCAAGAACAGCGGATTTGTTGCTTCGCATCATACCCCGAGCTTGCGTCCGATGCCAACCTCGTATCATACCCCTCAGCGGGCATCATCGCGACGCAGTATATCGCAGGCCTCCATACCCATGTCCGCGCTTATATCCCCGCATGCTCCCTCCATTAGCCCGTCTACAACGTTCCACATGCGCGACCCTCGCAAGCCTGCGCCCATTCAAAGTACGTCTTGGGTCCTTTCTTTGCCAGTGGGTAGCGCGGAGCCCGGTGAGGGCTGGCGTGGGTGGACAGACCGCGGAGGCAGCCCGTTGCATGCGTGGCTTTTCTTCGTGGGCTTTGTACTGTTCCCGCTGTGGTGGATTGCGTCATGCATGGGGATACCCCAGACGCGGACGCTTGATGGGCAGGAGAAGGGTGTTGTTATGATTGATGATCCACAGGTTGAGCACGGTGCGTCTTGGGTTAATCTAACTTATGAGCTGCTCGTCATTTATGATGTTTAGACGCAAAGTCGTGGCGCCTACGCTGTCGCGTTATGGCTGTGATATCGTTCTTCACGTATGTTCCTTTTATCGTCTGTGTCGCTGTTTTCGCCTAGCATCCCGGCTTGGATACCCATATCCGTATACTCTTGGCACGACTATGCATCGTCTTGCATCCATTACGTCCCGTCTCAGGCTTCCGTCCAGCTGTATCATACTACCACCCATACATTATGAATCCATTCCTCGTATCGAACACTCGATCGGATACACGACACAGCAAATTGTGTATTGTATATATCCACTGTCACTCTTTTATTACACTCTTTTATGCTATGGCATGTCTACCTTTCCGCTAGATACGTTGTTGCGACCCTGTTTGTAGTTTTGAATGTCATGTTGTATATCAAACCCCCTAAAGCTTGTGTTCACAAAAAATGCAAAAGTGTTAATTACACAACCTTTAAATTAACTAAAACAAATGTTTAAGCACTATATAATGATACATGTGTCTGCCTTTAAGCAAAACCAAATCAACGTCTAACTCCTGTAGGTAAGGATGTCCCTGGGAGAGCGTGTACGATAGCGATAGCGATTTATAATGCCAGAAGATAGTTGATAGAGATAGCGATGTCGATGCGATATTCTTTTCAGTGTTCACCAGAAGCGGATGCTTATGGGCTCTTTGCCATCAACAAGCCTCCGATGGTTGATGTTGCTCGTGAATGACGACCACTAGACGCCATTTGGCGATGAAAATCTAATAAGAAAGGAACAGAGGCATGTCGCACTCACCCCATTTCCGACAAACACCGCAGCCCTGCGAGCAATCTCCATATCAATCGCCATGTTCGTGTCAACGCCCTCACTGTTCAACTCAAGATCATTACTAGTAACGATCGTATTCCACCCGTCCTTTCGCAGTACCCCCTTGAGCTTCTTTATCCACTCGCCCTTCTCGTTGGTCAACAAATACATGATATCCAGCGTCCGTGATCTGCCAGGGGCAGCCTTGGCATAGTCATCGCGCGAATCCCGGGCCTTCTTGATGATCAGATCAAAGTCCGGCAAACACCTCTGGGCATGCACGGCGAAGTACTCTGTGGTGTTCCACGGGATGCTGGGGTCTAAGTGGAAGGGGTCGGGGAGCTGAGGGAGAAGGTTCCAGCTGTAGAACGTGGAGTTCCAGTAGGCGAGGCTCGTGCATGCGCCTTTGAAGTCGCCTCGCCTGATGTGCATGGCGAGCATGCGTTCGTAGGGGTCTGCGCTGACGGGGTATGCGGGGCGCGGGCCACGGGGCACGAAGAGGTACTCGTTGCGCTTGACTGCAGCGCCGACGATAGGGGACGTCGTGAGGAGGCGGGATGTTGGGGACTTGGAGAAGGAGTCCCACAGGGAGAGCACGCGGTCGGAGCCCCATAGCCATAGGTCAAAGGTCTGTGGGAAGTCGTCGTCGCCCGAGGCCTTGATTTCGATGCAGAGTTCTGGAGCGTCGCGGAGGAGGTTGGCCCAGTGCTCGAATATTTCGATGCCCTGCTTGTTTGCGAGGGCGGGCTTGACGTCGCCTGTGTAGATGGTGCGACGTTTGCGCGTTGGGCAGACTTTGTCGAAATACTTTGCGGAGACGGAGCGAGGGGCGTCGTCGCCTTTGTCGAATGGCTGGCCGACGACGGTGCCGGCGATGAGTGCGCCGAGTGGGGTGCGTGGTGGGTTCTGCAGGCGCTGGCTCTCGGGCCATGGATAGTATTCGGGCTTCCAGACGTAGTCCTGGAAGACGTATGCGCGCTTCGAAGCGTACGCAAGATGTGCATTCATCAAACTGCCAAAAGCTCGCGTCAGGGTTTAAGTCGAAGAAACAGCACTAGATACTTGCACTTCGTTGAGAACATTGTTCCAGCCAAGCATAACGATCTGATTCGAAAACTTGACATAGCGGCCGGTCTTTCCCTCGGGGAACGGGAGGTCGAGGTCGTGTTGAGGCAGGTTGTCCTCCCACCTGCGTAGGCTCTCGTACGTAGGCGGTAGGACCTTGGACTGGGATAGTGTTTCCTCATAGATTTGGGACGGCTCATTTACAGAAGCACTAAAGGGACGGTAGATTGTGGTTGGGTTGGCGAGGAATAGAAGAAAGATGAAGCTGATAGTGAAGCCGACAATGAACTTGAACTTGTGACGGGAAAAAGTCGCCCTTGCCGAATACGATGTCTGCCTAGAATGCCTAATATCAGAGCGAATCTCCAAGCAATATCAGCCATCTACTTACATGACGCCACTGACGGCTGTCTTGCGTCAATAACTCGTTTAAATACCACTTTCTGTCGTTTAATTCTTTTCTCTGATCCTATCAATTTGTAACATTAGATCTTTCAATCCAACCCATGATCCATGTGATTATGACCTCAAGATCATCATGTCTTATTCTTAACCACAACTAAATCCTATTGGCTAAGAAGCAAACCCCTATTACCTCAGCGTCCAGAAATACATAAATTCCGCCGCCCTTGGCGCTTTCAAGTATAAACAATCCAATTCATAAACCACCACTTGACACAACCAAACATCATCATGACCACCCACCGTCCTTCCTCATCATCACTCTCGGCCCCATCTGCCGAGTACGAAGGTACGCAAACCCACTCCCACGCGCTCCGCGAGCGCTGTGGCGTTCCTCCCCCCAACCATCCCACGCCTCCTAATTCCGATGGGCAGCCTAAAGGGCAAATCCAGCCTGTCGCCGGTACACTCCCGCGCAGAGTCCGGGGCGTGAATATCGTGCCCAAACCCATTCTCGATCTCGTCCGTATGCATCCTAATCTAAACCTTGACGAGTTCCAAAGTGGCGCTGGCTTTTTTGTGCCTGCGAAGCGTTCACGTCGGCGTTTCCCAGTCCGCTCACGAACGCTGAATGAGCGTCGTGGCGTCACTCTTTTCATACGATTCACACCTCCTGTTGTCGGTGGGCAGCCTCAAGGGCATCTCCAGCCCACCGTAGGGAATCTTCCGCGCAGACGCAGAGCAACTGTCATACCCCAGATATAGTCTGCGCGGGTTGCCACCACAGCTTCTGACGAAACAAAGGGCAGGGCTTTCAATTGCACATCTGCGGCTGCCGCTGCATGACGGAGAAAAAGGGGGTTTGGACATGACCTTAATCCGCCGTCTTTCATTCTGTGTTATTCCTATCTCTCAAATCTATCTTTATTTCTTTCCCCGTATCACGCTTGTGAAATCGAATTTGAGAGATTTCTAAATAATCCTAACTAGCCCCTGATTGAAATATCTCCTTTTCCCACTCGGATGTTGTGTCTGTTACTGTCTTATACGACAACCTTCGGTGTCCTCATATCCAAAAGGGACTCAACCCTACGTTGGGATACAGTACTCGAGGCCTCGTGCTAAGCCGTTGAATCATGCTCCTTCTCAGGGCGCTTAGATGTTTGAAGAAGAAACTGCACCTCGACCCTAGTCAACAATATGTCTTGCGACGTTTTAAACGACACTTGCGGCTTGATTTGAACACCACATCAATCAGATGGCCTTTTGTTACTACCAGCAACTTCAAACTGCATTTTTGAGACAATGATTTTTTCAGACAAGACAACTTGTTTTACCTCCTTTTGCCACTATGCATTTTGGGGCTAAATTGGGTATGCAATCTGAAGTATTTCAACAATTTCTCCTGTGCATGCATAGAGGATTACCATAGCTTCAAGTTTGCTGAAGTTGAATCAAATGATATTGTATGCTAAACACTACTTTGACAGGATAACCACTTGGTCAGCTACTAGTTGCTGAGAGCATGACAAGTGACATACTCCGGCTCACATTGTAGATGGTTAGGCAGAACACCAATTTTTTCAACTAGTTTTTTTACTCACCTTGATAGTCTTTGATGTCCATTGTGTCACATTCTATTGATTTAGTTATAGTATGATTAAATATGGAATGATTCTGGGTCCTGCTTCTGAACCAGATATTATCAACTATACAAAGAAGTTGGTTTATCACAGTTTAGAAATATGGCATATATGGGACTGGTAGAGCTTCAAATAATGCAGGAGTGGATCAACTTTCATGAAAAATTCTCAGACTCCTTCCATCACATGTCTACAATGTGATTTGTTTAAAACTTTTTTTCTCTTTTTTTGGGGGGTGGGAGTTCTATAAGTATCTAGACATATCTACATCAGTTAGCTTCTAGGTACTAGAAAGCCAGAAAGTGGTTGTCTGGATTTTGCTGTGTGTTGTGTCATAAGAGGAGGAGTATCAAGCCTTCAAGATACATCAGGAGCAAACAAACACTCTTAACAATCAAGGCATAAAGCCTCCAGACAAAAGCAAGCAGAAGAAGACCACAAAGAGTGATGAGTCGGTAGAAGCATGTCTACCTACATTGTCAAGAGTCAAGTTGAAAGACTTGATAGGCAGCAGCACAGAGGCTACCACCTCAGAGTGAGAGGACATGCAGTTCTTATAGAAGCAACCAACCCCATTGCCTGAGTGTGAATAAGCATTCAATCCCCATATGCCATGGAAATGGAATGAAGTGGTGGCAGCTACACCACTGGCAGGACGGTAGGTGCTTCTTGATGGCACTTTAGGGGGCTTATCTTTGCTGGCCTAAAATACCCTAAGAGGCTGGACTGCACCTGTTTTTGAATGTGATCCAGTAGTTCCTGTTGAGTAGTGGAGAGGTGAGGTTCCTGTTGAGTAGTGGAGAGGTTTGGAGGTTATGAGGTCTGAACCTCTTTACCAGAACGACTGGTCATGTTTTCAAATATGATACCTTGAATTTTATTTCTTCAATTCTGTCTTCCAAGAATATCAATGTTATGTCAAGAAAAAGTGTATATTCACTGGTTGAGGTTGAGACCGAATTTATCTACAGCACTATCAAGAAGCGACAAATGAGTATCGAGTTCAACTGAGCATGTCCGCATCTAAACTATCTTCCTCCTCCATATACTGATTCGACGGGCCTCTATAATCTCCATAGTCACCCGACGGACCCCAGAACTGACCAGTGTTGCTGCCATATAGTGGGGCAAAGGCCTGGTTGCGAGGTAGCCCCATGTTTGATGAGCTGGACACACACGAGGCTATGGATGCTCCGTGATTACAAGGCAGGCCATAGCACATCGTCAGATGGGAATGAGCTCCTTGAGGGAAAAGTGGGTATTGTCGCATGGGACCATTGCCTTGATGTGGGTACAGATGGCTGATGTCTCTTGGGTGACCTCTGGGAGGAGCATTTGGATAGCGGTGAGGAGGTCTGTCATGGTGGTATGTTGGTCCCAATCCATTGTTGTGCATGTCAAAGCCCCCATACGCTAGCCCTGCAGAATAATCTCTGTCTTTGCCCATTTCCATATCAAAATGGTAGTTACTCTCGCAGCCCTCAACCGAGTAGGGTTTCTCCGAAGCAGTCCCAAATTCATGAGATTCAAACTTGGGATGGGATAATAGTGTAGCTGCTCGATTGGCCTGCATATCATTGGCATGAGGGGGCTGAGGTGCAGGGTCTGACAGTGCAGGATTGTCTGGCTGCACATGTCTCAACCCTTCAAATTTAGAGCGCTTGAGGAAGCCATCTACAACATCTTTCACAGTTCTGGGATGGGCTGCTGCAGCTTTTGGAATTGCAGTTGAGGACGCCTTCTCTTGTGGTGGTGGAGGCATTTTGGAGCTGGTAGTACGGCGAGAAAGACGATCACCAGTTGAAGAGGATGGGGGTATAGTTGCAGCAGTTGCATTCGAAGTTTTTGGAGGAGGTGCTACTGATTTAAGTGAGGCACCAGGGATTGTGGGTCGAGCAGGAGCCTTTGCTGTAGTAGCAGCAGTGGGCTTAGGCTTGGGATATGAGGGTGGTACTGCAGCAGCCATGGTGGATGCTGGCAATGCAATGCCTGAGTGAGGTGGGACAGTATGCATTGTATTAGAGGTGGAGGACATCTCAGTGGACTCAATGAGCTTTGGGGAGGTTGAACAAGCATAGTTGGTGTTTTTTACCTTCGCTTTGCCTTTTCCCTTGATATTCTTTCCCTTGGCCTTCATGTGAATACGACGATTGCGAGGAGTAGCTCCCACTCCACTCTCTGACTCATCATTATCCTGATCCTCTTTGTAATCATTGCCTGAGCCAACAGGGTCTTTGCTGGCATCAGGCGGGGAAAGCCGGCAGCGCTTGTTAGAGTCAGAGAGGACATCACCATCATCTGAGTCCATAGAAGTAATGGCAATACGTTTTTTTTGGGAAGTGGCTGCTTTGGGAGGGACTCATTGTTGGAGACAGGAGGTGGGTAAGGAGTGTCATCATCTGTTTCACTTCTAACAGTAGCAACAACATGTTGAGAAGGCTGCTTGTTGGAGACAGGAGATGGTGGATGGCCTTTCCTCATTTCAGAAGCGTCATCTTTGGATTCGGTGCTGACAGTGGCAACATGCTTCAGTTGAGTGGATTGCTTCTTGGATGCAGGAGGCTTTGTGACAAGAAGCTCATTGTCAGTATCACTGCTGACCATCAGTACAGTTTTGGAGCAAGAGGGCTGCATTTTAATAGGAGGGAGAGGAGGTGAGTTCGAGTTTGGTTCTTCTTCAGCATCAGACTCTATCTCGATAACAGGCTTCTGGTCCTTTTTGCATTTGACACGAGTAGCTGCGGCACTTTTAGGAGCAAACTGACCATACCACATTCTTCCGCTAGCATAGAGGGCTCGCAAACGGACTTCAGGTGCATCATCAGTAGTTGAAACAGCGGTAGTGATAATAGCGATATCCTCCTTCTTGATTTTCTCTGGTTCAGTCTCAATGACCTTGAGCTGGCCAGTTTGAAGAGCAGTCAAGAGAATGCACCCATCCTTATGACCAAAATCTTTGATGCCTTGTTTTCCCTACCAACAACAATAGTAAAGCTTTGAAATCGATTCTCCAGACCCTCTTGATTCTAAAATGAAAAAGTTAGTATTGAAGAACAACAAGGGGGAATCTATTGAGGCCATACCAGCTTTTCAATTTTCTGGCAGTGTTTTTGAAAATGTTGTGATCGTTGCTGCTGAGTTTCTTTATAACTGTTGACGCGGTCTAGTTCAAGTGCTGCTTGCAGGAATGCTTCTGTGTTGTCACCATAAAATTCTTGAAAACTGGGCCAACAATTGGCATCTGTCCTGGATATCAGAAAAGCACATGCAAAAAGAAATCAGACTCTGTACCAGTGCCATTGACCAGTCTACACTGCTTGAGCTCATCGTCACAATTCTTCTTGAAGTAGGGCTGGTAAAGATTCCAATTGCTTGTAGTTCTTGATAGCTTCAATCCTGAGTAGAACCACTTTTTAACATGCGATACAGGCCACTTTACTAAGCAAGCCAGATTGGTAAAGTCGTTCTCAATACGTGCAAAACTTTCCTGACATTGCCTCAAGGTAGCATTAGATGAGTGACTATTGGGAGAGGATTTTTGCTTTGCAGAAAACCATGAAAGCAGAGTTTCCAGGACAGAAGGCACATCCTCAGCAAGCTGAGATGATGGTTGTTGAGTGTTGGAAACAGATGGTAAAAGAGACATGATATCCTGATTTATAGCATTTGGATTCACAATGAATGGGTCTGATGGTGTGGTTGATAGTGTAGCATTGGAATTGTGCTGAGATTAAGAATGAGGTAGACCAGGTGGCAGGACAATCTCCTGAAACTCGCCAGCAAGAAAAAAGTCCTTCAGCAAGGAACAGGAAGTGGACTTTTCCTTGACAGAAGTGGCATTCTCTTCAACCGGTATATCACAATTTTTGATGGCAACAGTCTCCTTGACAAGCATATGCCCTTCAGCTGAGTGATCAGGGCTAAGTGAAAAGTTTGATGAGCAATCACATGCCAGGCTGGCAATGACACTATTGCTGAGCCCATCGAAGAAGTTGCTATTGCCATCAGGATATGAAGTTTTCTGTGCCGTTTTGGAAGACTGGAGAGAAGAGAAAGACTAAAAAGAAGAGACAGCTGCTTGTGTATGATGATGTGCAAAGTTACAACTCTGTTTAGTCTCAGAACCCAGGGGAGTCAGCTGAACTTGATGGCGAAAGTTCCAAGGCATAGAACCAGATGTTTGGGGATGGCTATTTGCTGTGTTATTTGAGCTATCACGTCCTCCACTGAGCTGTTCAAAGAACAGATTTTCATATACTGGGATAGGACCATAATAGGTCAGGCTAACTACAGAGGAACCTTCATGCATTGGCATATCAGTGCCACCACCACATTCCGCATTGTCATATGCAACCATAGAGCTGGGAGAGACAGGATCTGGAGTATTTTGGATTTGCATCTAAGATGCAATAGTTAGTTGATCTGAGAGCTTGTAATGTTATTTACTAACCTGAGAGTATTTTTTTCTTTGCATGTAGGAGTATAGAATTGAAGAAAGTTGGAGGACAGTTGAAAAATTTTGAGTCGAGATGAACCAACTTGATGGTGTTGCTGTGGCACAGATTGCATAAGGAGTTGCACTCTTCTTGAAATAGAAGAGAGCGGATAGAGAAGCCCAGGCCATATTGCAGTGAAGATAGCAGTACAGATCACAGTTTTTGCATTGGCTATAAGCCATAGGCAAAAAGCAATTGTCTGAGGGACTAGGTAGATGAGAAGTTGCATTTGTTGATATAGTAAGTTCAACAATTCTCCTTACAGAAATCATCAATCTACTAGATATAACACAAGAAACTGGTTGCAGAAGATGGCTGACAGATCCTTAATAACAAAGAAAAACTGAAGGGTGGAAACAAAGCCTAATCCAAAGATTAATCGATACAAGACTCATACCTGCAAAAATAGTGTCAAAAAAGGTAGATAACAAAACAAATCTTTTGAATAACATACAAAATTGGATTCTGGTAAGACAATAAAAGTCAGACAAATGACAGAGAGCAGGAAGATGCAAAGCAAGAGTGACTATCTTAACACATGTACTGAACTTTAGACCATAGCAACCAGATCCATCATTAGATCTAGACTGGACAGCAAGGATATCTCTTGAAAGCATTTGTAAATAAAAATATTTATTTTTTTTATGAGTGTGGGGAACTTGATCACTTTTGATGAGGGCTCTCAAAGAGCCCTTGTCAAAAGTGATCAAGCACAGCCACAAGCTGGCACTTACAATGATATGTATATCGATTCAACTTTTGCCCTCACGAACTGCACTTTTCATCTCAAGCATCCACGAAACATAAGGTGCAGCTTATATGCTGGTAGTCAATTGGAATGGGATGTAGGTCTCACAAAGTTTGCCCTCTGCCACCTCTCATCAATGCATAGAATTGTTGGGTGACAATCCAGGTGATTGCCCTTTGAAGACCTGGGTTGATGGTGTACGTGGACTATGAGCATCAGAGACAGATGCAAATCCTCAACCACTCATGTGAAATGATTCTTCCAACAGCCAAACCATCTGTCATTCTCCAGGACAATATGTGATGACATTCTGCTCTGTTCTATCCCTTTATTTGCTAACATTCAAAGTGGTACCAACTTTTGGCCCCTCAACACTGTCAAAAATGACGTGTGGGATTTTGATAACGATATATTGGAACTGACAAGACTATCAACCTCACCTAAATGCTAACATGCCAGTGGCCCACGGCACACATGTTTCTCCACTACTTTCATCTCTGCCTAAGGTTGACGTGACGCGAATGGATAGACAATGATTTCTCAGAGTTTCAACGTCCGGATTCTTATATCAGACATATTGGTATGTACATCGCACATTCTGTCCTTGATTAATCTTACAAGACTGCTTAGAGCCTTTGAAAAGCGAGCTAGCGAAGCAAGTGGAATATGATATGGATGAGCAAGGTCAGTGCGTTTACATCAATGCAATTGCAATGCATTCTGAACATCCCTAGACAAAGAATGGCTTGATGCTCTCAATTGTGAAAGATGGAAGGAACAAATGAGCCAAATATTGTATGAATTATTTGAAGTAGTCATGGATCACTTGGAAAAGGAATGGTTTGACCTGGTGAGTAATATGTTCTCTGTTCATGCAATGTCAGTACTGAAGTGTCCAAAGACCAAAAACATCACAAAACCTGACCTGGTTCTTCCATCTAACCTATCAAGTTCTTAAACATACTCTGACTGCCGGTGCACAAGGTTTTACATATCCTGGAGAGCACACAGCTCAAGGTGCGTTCCTTTCTAACTTGCTGAATGCTCATGATTGATTGATTGTCATGCACAGGAAATACTGACTGAAACGAAATACCATCTTCTCAGAGACAAGGTTGTACTTTGTGGTGTCTGGTGGGCAGTCTTGTCTGCCTGTCCACTAACCTGTCACAATTTCTCGGTGCTCAAGGATATTTGGGCCTGTTGGGACCATTGCCCCACCAGCTACCACCATTGTTGATATTGCTGCCGTTGCTACCCTTGCCACCTCTGCTGCCATTGCCAATGTTGCCAGTGTTGCGACTGCCACCGTTGCCATTGCCACCTCTGCTGTCATTGCCAGCATTGCCGGTGTTGCAACTACTACCCTTGTTGATGTTGCCACCGTTGCCACCTCTGCCGTCATTGTCAGCGTTGCCGGTGTTGCATCTGCTGCCACAGTTGTTGACATTACCACCATTGCCACCGTTGCCACCTCCACCACCATTGCCAGCTTTGCCAGTGTTGTGTTCACTGCCACAGTTGTTGATGTTACTGCTATTGCCTCCTGAACCTCTGCCGCCACCATTACCAGCGTTACCAGTGTTGCATCCACCACCACTACAGTTGTTGACATTACCGCCATTGCCGCCATTACCTCCACCACTGCCATTGCCAGCATTGCCAGTGTTGCGTCCACCACCACCACCACCACAGTTGTTCACATTACTGCTGTTGCTGCTATTGCGTCATGGCTCAAGGTGCGTTCCTCTCTAACTTACTAAATGCTTACAATTGATTGATTGTCATGTGCAGAGAATACTTGAGTACACTGCATTCTACTCACCTAAAGGACTGGCACAGTAGAATATCTGACTTTTTGGAGCACTTGGAATCACGACTAAGCCATGCCTCAGTACATCTACCTTTTTCCTTCCAAGTTATTGATATTTCATTCTTAATAGATCACAAACATCAAATTCCTACCCTCAGTCCCTGGCATTCCAAAAGATGGTACAGAGGATGGTGTGCAGAAAAAGGACTTGTCATCAATCATCACTGACTCAGGTTTTCTCCTCTGTTGTGTATCTCTTGTATCACAGTAATAATATTCAGACATTACATGTGTAATATATATTGTGTGGACAAATTTCATATGCATAAAGCATTCAGGAATGCTGATAGGTATTTTTGCTTCAATGCAACCTGATACTATGGACTGACTTTGAATAGCATCTACTTTCAAGGTTAGCGGTGCAACAAAACTGATAGGTGCTGAATAAACACAGCCACAGACTAGCACCGCCTGACTTTTAAATGCCATATTATATATTCATGAGTCACCCAGAGTCCTAAAAATTGACTTATAATACTATTGAAGTGCTACTTAACATCCTGATGAAGTTACATTAGAAATACAATGCTGCAACAAAAAGATAAGACAAAAAGCAAAAAGGTAAGACAAGATTTGGCGAGTGCTTTATTTGTGCTTAACCTTGAACTACCAACTTTTGTTTTTCCATCCTCAAGAATAGGTTGTTGCCACCTCTACCACATGGATGAAGAGAGATGACTTGCTGCAAATGCCAAGAGTCGTAGAAGCTACCACAAGTAGGTTACTGGCCTTTCACAAATATTGGTATTGTAATATATGAACACAGGAACAAGTCAGCAATTAGCACTTGCCACCACAAAGATTATCAAAAGCATAAAAAAGAACAGTATGTATATCTAATCATGCCTAAGCTCTACTCTTACATGCAGCAGAATAGTAAATGGGCTAAGGAAAGTAGCTCAAGGTATGTCTTTATGATGCTCTCATTGGCTTACTCTTTCATTTTGCAATACAGCCCTGATTTGTTCTAGGTAGACTTTCTTACAATACCTGGTGAGCCCATAGCCTATAACTGAGATATAGGAACAATCCGAAGCATGTATTGTATTGGACCATAAGAATTGACCAGATTGGAAAGTGGCTGGAGCAAGATGTCAGCAAATCACCATTTGACTTCCTCAAATCACTTTACAATAATTTCATGACAAGTAACAACACTGACACCATTGTTAATGCTGTAGTTCACATTGAAAGCCTTCAGAAAAGGATAAAGACCTACCAGGATGAGATACCGCAGTTGGTTGGGGTAGATGATAACTGGAGATGAGCAGAGATGGTGTCGAGGAGGGTTTCAGACATTTTAAAGTGTCTGCAGGAGTTGGCAATGTATACAACCATAGAAGGACAGGATATGGCAGTAGCGCATGAGTCGAGAGAGTTTTTATATCAGACCCTATTAGCTTAGATGTCTAAAGACGCACTCTGCACCAACAAAAAAGTAGCATAATTTCAATTAAGAACAGGTAATGCAGATACAATTCATAAGAGTGAGGCTCTAACTACAGAAATCTGATGTTCTTGGATCCCTGTTACCAGAAAACCTGCAAGAACAGCAGCAACATTAGCAATAACCCATACACCACAATCGACACTATTTGTCTGTTGTGATTTTGTAACTGTGGGTCGAGCAACCCATCCTGATGTAGTTGCTTGAAGTGTATTTCCATTTTTATTGGCTAAAAGGACAAGACGAGCAACAAAGTTCATGATTTCCTGAGTAACTTTTAGTTTGCAAATACAACGAAAAATAAGAGTCTTACCTTAACCTCAGTTCTCCACAGCTCCTGCTGGGCAAAGCTGTCAAAGAGATGGATTTCTCCTATTGAAGGAATAATAGTGCACATGACCCAATGCTCTGCAGTCTGACGATGGATAAGGAGGATTTATAGATCACGTTTTCAGTACTCAGTATGCCGTGTGTGCTGCCAAATTTCCATGTCACTTGCATGATACCGCATCATAGGAAGATTATAGGTAGAAAAGAGAGCACAACATTGAGCTGTAACAGCTGTAATTCTAGTAGGCTCTAAAAACTGTTGCATCAATAAAGCAGAAATCCCATTGAGACACACATCATTAAGTCGGCCATTGGATGAGTGCAACATTTGAAGTTCCCATGAGCTAAAGATAAACCAGCCATGAAAATGAGAAAAATATTGTGATTGAGTGAGAGGTGCTAATTCCTTGAAGGTCGGGAATGCAAGCTCTTTGATAAGATGATGATAAAATGGTAAGGGTGACTAAAAATAAATTAGTATAGATATTGTTTATAACAACAAAATATAGCATACTGGTAGTTGCCATATTAGCAAAATGTCAACATTTAAGATGTCAGCTTCAAGTGGTGGTTCATTCTCCATGGTCTGTTCAAGGTAGTCGACAAGCAAAACCTCCTCTGCACTCATATTAGCAGCCTGATCATCTTTGTCTTCAAAGTCCAGGTATTCTTCTGAGTATTGAGAGATGAATGGTATATCTGGTAGCTCAGACTGTCAATAGCTAAAAGAGGTGTCATCAGGATGAGTGCATGCAATAGACTGCACTACTTTGGCAGCCTTGTTGATAAGGCTGTCAAAAACATGTTGGGGTATGAACGAGGTTGGCCACATAGAGCGAAGAGCCAGGATGCATGAACGACGTTGTTGAAGAGGGACAGAAAGAAATGCATCTATTTCATCATTTGAGTAATTGCAACTAGAGAGTTATGAATAAAAGACTTACTCATGGGTTGAATCAAGGCCAGATCAATGGAGACAAGTTCACAATAAAACCATCAAGCAAGGTTAACAGCTTCCATTTGAAGCCACTGATACGCCTCATCACAGTGTTTGACCTTCAACATGGCACAAATACCTTCTCACACTTTGCTGTCACTGAGCCAGCGCAGTACTTGTTCAGCAGGAGAACTGATCCATAAATCTTCTATAAGGTTTCAGGCATCACATAGTGGCCGCAACTTAGTCGGTAGAGGTTCTGGAAGAGGAATTGCCCATTCTGGTTTATACATAGCTGTGAGCATTGCACAAATATTGTTATACTTTCTTAATCCTACTATAAGTGTGGGAGCACGCTTTTTAATGGCAGCACAAGTGGCCTGATGGAGTTTGGTGCCTGTGAAAATGTGCCATGAGAAAAAATAAGAGGAGTAATTTTGGGTTTGAAGAAAAGACACACCTAACGCTTGATCTCAGCCACCTGAAGCCTGATCAAGCCGTTTCCACTCAAAGAAACTCCCAATTGCCCGCTTTTGAACATTGATTTTGAGATCACAAGCAATTAAGAGGTGCTTTACAAACTTGAAATCAACACCACGTAGTTCAGGATACAAGTCCTGGATACTCAAAGATGAATATAACTCTTCAATTTGATCTTTTAATTGTTCATGGTGATCTTAAAGTCGGCTGAGAATCCGTAAAGATTTAGCAGAGGGTAACATCTTTGACAGTGTGGATCGTGTTATTTCAAGTGTTTTTTCAGATGCTTTGAAATCTTCCTGAAGTGTTAGAACTGTGTCAAGTTCTTTCTTGAGGTGAGCAGATGCTTCTGCAGAGAATTTTAAATAAACAATGGCTTTGAAATATGGCATAGACTTATGAGCTCTGACTGACAGTTCAGATGCTTGTTGTAGCTCCCATTCCATCTGCAGAACATTTTCTTCAATTCCACATGATTTCAAAAGCTGGCAAGCCCTGGCTCCCTGAGTTTGCACACCTTTGTTGAGCCAACAACAGATCCATGCACCAAGATCATTGTGTAACTCAAGCCCAATTGAAGCTACCTGTCAATCAACAATATAAAGGCGGTGAGACCGCTAAAAAGACTTTTAGACTAGAGAAATGTGGGCAACAGATATACAAACACTACAGGCCCTTGTAACAGCAATCAATTTCCTCATTCATGACTATAGGCATTCAACCCCTTCCCCATCTGTTAAGCCTAAACCTGTCCAAATACGAGGATTGTTCACAATCTGGCAAGCCCACTGATGGGCAAAAGCATGCATGGCACTTGTTGCAAGGAGTAGACGCTCAATAATATCAGCTGGCAGAAATTTGTACTGGAAAAATATAAGTATTGTGAAGGGAAAAATGAACAAAGGACAACTCACAGTGTGAATGCTTCGATCCAGCACACATGCAATGTCATAAAGTGCCACCACTGTTGCTTGTGAGGGGAGTAAAGTAAAAAAATGCAGAAGCATTGCTACTGCATACTTCTGTTGCTCTCCAGGAGTATCAATATTGGCAAGGAATATGGGGATGTCATGCTGACAGACAAGAGCCATGAGCCCACCATCATCAAACTTTTCCATATTAGTCTTCATGTTGGATCCTTTACCAGCTACATGTGATGATTCACACTCATCAATTGCTTCATCAGGAACAACAGTTTTGTGGACACAGGGTTTATGGAGTTTACAAATAGTTCAAAGGCTTTCTATCTTTGTCTCAACTTCATCAATAAACTCCTTTGGAATAATGTAGGCTGGATTATAAAAATATGGTGAATCCCCTGCAGAAAGTAGATGTCGATGGTTGAAATTTCCATCAAGACATATATGAATATCTTCCCCTCTAAAGCTTATATAATAAGTTGAATGATTCATCAAAAACTCAAGAATCACTTACAAATGTTTCAAAGATCACCCAAAGAGATTGCCTCCAAAGCAACATGGACACCTTTGTTGCAGTATTTGTGCACACTTGCCAGAATATAATTGAGGTGGCAGCTGGGTTGAAAGTTCCGAAGACAGTGTAGTAGGAGGTTGAAAAGAGAAAGGCTGTAACAAGGATGAGTCATGCAATTCAACTTCAATTTCTGTTGGTGTTACTAGAGTGGAGCTCTGTATTCAAGCATTTGCATCAAGAACAGCATTGTTGACTTGGGTTTCCATGCGTACTTGTAGATTATTGTACCATTGTGCTGCATATCCAAGACCTCGGCAAAACACATCCTGAATGGGTGCACCCTGCCTATATCTTTAGCAATCAAGCACGCTTGACAAGCAGAATTGAAACATGCCTTTTTGTCTGTGAGAATAAAACCCCTGCATCCATAGAATATGTTTAAGGCACTTGCCATTGCGTTAACAGCATCAGATGACTTTTCAAAGAGAGCTCGATAAAAATCAAGCAGATGAACAGAAATAGCCATGCAAGGATAGGAGGGGGCAGTTGGGAAAAGTCCATTGGCTACTAGAAGAAAAGGAAGATCCTTGCAAGAGCACCAGTCGACGAAAAGCTTCTGGAAGTCTGTGATATGAATGTTTGAGAAGGAACTATTTTGGTAAAGAATTAGGAATTAACACACAGTCCTGGAACAGACAGAGCACTTCACTCCTCTTCATCGTGCAGTCACCATTTGAGCTGCACTTGGCACTAAGATTGAACACTCTTTTCGGAATCTTGCCCGTTGATTTCGTGATATAGTCTATCAAGGGAGTCACAAGCCATTCCAAAAGATTCATCCAATTTAAATATAAATCCTTGGCTGCCTGATTTGGCACAATACGGCGTGGAGCGTGCTTGTCCTTTTGAGGTGTATCAATAGATTGTGGACCAGGAAACAAATCATTGTCAATTGTGTTCATCGCCAGCAGATTCACTGGCAGCAGAGACTTGCTGTGTGTCCATAGGATTATCAATAGATGGTGAGGGATTAGGAGAAGTATTGATGACACCAGCTGCCTGTTTCTTGAGGAAGTTGATTTTGGCTCTCAACCTCAGAATTTCCTCCTCTCTACCCATAGGATCAACGTAAGTAGTGGTTTTCTTTTTGTTGCGATGTTTTATCAGGCTTGTAAAATGTACCCCTAAAGCAGTAGTTGTAGGCTGTTGAGAGCGGGTTGAGAGCTTGGGTAGGGCCATCGTTGTTAGAGGTGGCAGTGATGAAGATGGCAGGCAAGGAGGAATGTTGAGGTCATTGCTGACAAATACATTCTGGATTTATTAAGTGGAGGAGTTGCGAGGTGTGGAAGTATGAAGGTATGAAGATGGAGGTCTGGCAGTGAATCAGAGATCTCGGGCAGTTCTATTTTTGTAATTAGAAGTACTACCCATACAATCTTGCGACACCTTAGGGTACTTTCCATCAGCAAAATTAACCCCCCTAAAGTGCCATCAAGAAGCACAAAGTGTCCTGCCTTAGGTGGGCAGCTACTTGTGTGCAAAAATGCATACTGATGGGCACACCCTGTCAAGAGGTATTGACAGCCTGATACAGACAAAATATCCATAGCATACTTGATCAAAAGAGAGGGGAGAACCTTCAGTACCTGCAAGGCAGCAAAGACAAAACTGCCTCAATGTTTGCATGTATCTGATAACAGTGAGGCTTGGGTGCTTGCATTGTGCAAGCAGAACAAGGTGCCCACATGGCCAGCAGGAAGTACCATTGTTATGCTCCACCTATGCAGGACCAAGGAAAACACAGAAGGCAATAAGCCTTCAAGAAAAAGACATTCTCCACCTGCACTAGCAATTGCAGGAGAAATTTGCTAATATGGTCAATGGGACTAAAGAGGAACTCTTTCCATAGCAGGAGGTCAACCATGAAATCAATCTTATAGACAAATATAAGCAGTACAAGTACCACTTGCTAAGCTGTCTATGTGCACTCCATGAGCAATTACACAATAAGACAAATTGCTATTTAAATGCTAAATAGTGGTTACCATGTACCACCACTCAAGCTTCACTATTATTGTGCATTCCAAAGAAGGATAGAACCCTTCATATGGCTTTGGATGCATAACAGTGCAATGATAATACTATAAAAAATGTTACCTCTTTGCTCAACCAGGAGGTGATCTGGAAAGATGTCATGCAAGCAAAGTATTGCTCAAAAATTTTCATAGGCACATATAAACAGGTGCACATATGCATCAAGAATGTACTCAAGATGGTCTTAAGGCTTCTGTCAGCAGCAGCTTGTGTCAGTGTAGGAAAAAT
>QGOA01007934.1:442-10500 GCA_003313075.1 Termitomyces sp. MG16
GACTATCCTGGACCAGGCCCATAGAGTAGTGGGCCACTTCGGAACTCAGAAAACGCTGGACTATGTGCGATGCTGGTACTGGTGGCCGCAAATGGCCAAAGAGACGAGCCAATTTTGCTCGACATGCGAGCTATGTCAACAGTCAAAAGTATCGACCTTGAAACCACCAGGAAAGCTTCACTCGCTACCCATACCGGTCAAACCCTGGGACTCGATCGGGATGGACTTTATAGGTCCGTTCCCTGAGTCAAAGGGTTTTAACTACCTCTGGGTAGTGATCTGCAGAATGACCAGTATGGTCCATCTTATTCCGGTGAGAACCACCATGACAGCGTCGGACTTGTCATGGATCTATCTCAAGGAGATAGTGTGCCTCCATGGATTGCCAAGCTCGATCGTAAGCGATTGAGATGCTAAGTTCACTTCCAAATGGTGGAAGGAGTTGCACAAGCTGCTAGGAGCAAAGTTGCTCATGTCGACATTGTTTCATCCGCAAACGGATGGTCAAACTGAACGTGCAAATAGAAATATCGTGCAAATACTGCGAGCATTCGTACGTCCTGATCAAAAGGACTGGGTGGATAGATGTCCACTCATGGAATTTGCGATAAACACGAGTATATCGGAAACCACAGGGTACTCACCCTTTGAACTCAACAATGGCTACATGCCATCTATGATTCGTGAACTTTGCATGGACGAAGTTATTCATGTGGGAGTGAAGCAGTTTGCGTGCAATGCGCTAAGGAATCTGGCAGATGCCCATGACGCGATTATAGAATCACGTGTATGGCAAACCAAACATGCGAATAATCGCAGACGTGATGAGCCGGACATCGAGAAAGGGAGCCTAGTATACCTTTCGACCAAGAACTTGAACCTGCCGAAAGGCAGGGCGATTAAGCTGTGTCCAAAATGGATTGGACCATATAAGGTCCTTGAGGCGGAGCCGAGCACGTCTAACTACGTGCTGGAACTACCCCAGGTGCTGCAAGCGCGCAGGATAGTGCCCAAGTTTCACGTGTCGCTATTGCGACTGTATATGGCCAGTAGTGATGCGCTATTCCCTAACCGCGCAACTCCGGAGCTGTATGACTTTGGAACTGGCAATGACCAGGAGTGGTTTGTAGATGACCTCATAGGTCATCGGTGGACAAAAGGAAGCCTCGAATTCGAGGTAAGGTGGAGTTTGGGTGATACTACCTGGGAACCGCTAGTGAACTGCAAAGACCTTGCAGCAATGGACAGGTATCTAGAGCTGCAAGGCGTGAAATGCCCTCAACAGCTAGCAAAATGCGCGTAATGCGCGTGTGGGGTGGTGGAATGTGGACGAAGTCCACTTTGATAGCCGGTGAATCACCGGGTGGCTACTAATTGTGGCTGCTGTTTGTGACCGTTTATGCGACTATGATCGCCAGTGAGAGGCTGGGTGGCGTGTATTTGTGGTTGTTTACACCACTAGCGGAGTTGGGAGATTGTTTTTTTTTCTTTCTTTTCTCAA
Source organism: Termitomyces sp. MG16 (assembly GCA_003313075.1). Taxonomy (NCBI): domain Eukaryota; kingdom Fungi; phylum Basidiomycota; class Agaricomycetes; order Agaricales; family Lyophyllaceae; genus Termitomyces; species Termitomyces sp. MG16. Next base: position 1,944 of record QGOA01007934.1, read on the forward strand.
GTCCCAATACACGTAGTCTACGTGTCTAGCGAAAATGGCCTATTGGGGGCCGCAAAATAGTGATCAGAGCCGGCAAGGCTCTAGTGGAGGGGGGAGACCCCCGAATATACAAATGTCAACTCAGTACCCGAGGCAGCCACCATATCCGGCGGCGAGCCAGTTTCAGTCAGCGGTGGCCTATCCAGGCCGTGATGAGCCGCTTCCATATCAGACGCCCCTCCACTCGCAAGAGATGGAGGTCGATGACGAAGGGCGCTATGGGTGCCCGGAGGACAGTACGCGCCACGAGCGCTACTATCAGGAACCGTTGTCATGCCCAACTGCGTCGTTTCCGATGTATGCGGGTGTGGTGACGGGGCCGCCGTCAGTACCATGGGCGCACCGGCCCGTGGAAGAGTCATATGGGGAGCCTGCGCCACAAGCGCAGAGTGTAGCTGGGTCAGACGTGCTGTTGGGCAGACTGGAAGCAGCGGGACAGCCAGTCCCTGCAACTGCGTCCTTTCTGCAGGACAGCTTGGCCGTAATGGTGATGGAGGGGCTGCTCGACCAGATCGAGCTGATGAAGAGGCAGCGCGTCGCAGCGCTGGAGCAGATCGAACGTGCGTCTAAGCGCAAAATCGCCACGAGTGAGGAATCAACCGCTGAGGTCAAGAGGGCTAGATATCAGCCCAGTTGACCGGTCACCCCTCCACAGGCAAGGATGCCGTCGGAAGCACAATTCGCGCACCATGAGCAGCCTGCTCAGCCCGTGGCTTTGTCATTGCAGTTACCCGAGTCGGGCCTGCAGGCCTCTTCAGAGTTGCTGGCTGCCGTCAGTGAACCCTTGGCAGGTCTGTCCTTGGGTCAGTGGGAAGCCGCATCATCTCGGGCCCCACCTAGGGGGTCCAAACCTGTCGCTGTGGCGCCAAGAGCGCCCGTTATTGTCACTCCTTGCGCTGGGCCTGGAGGGAATACTCTGGCGCGAAATGCGCCTGCCCCTCCGGTGGCTCAGCCACAACCAGAATCGTCCGCCCTGACCAAGTCGGGGCTGTCTTGTCAGCGCCGCGGCCGCAAGCCGCCTCTCGATGCCTCCAAGTTATACTCTTTCCTGCTGGCATTCCTGTACAAGCGGGAGAAGTCCAGATGTTGTTCATGCTGCCGGTGTTTGTACCGGCCCCACCAGAAAAGTATCCCGTGGTCGTCTTGACCCCAGACCCCCGTACGCCGGAGCAGTATGATGGTCTGGTGGCAACCTCAAGAGGGAAGACTAGGCCTGATAAAGGCAAAAAACCAGTACCATCCCTGTCCGACGAGAGCGACTATGGAGAGTCGAGCTCGGAGCAGGAGGAGGATGGGGAGGAGGGGGAATCGGCCACAGACTGATTCCAACGAGTATCGCACAATAAGCACATTGCAAGGAAGAAGGCAATTCACGCCAAGAAGCTAAAGGCCCAGAAGTATAGGGCCGAGGATGAATTCTCGAGGAGGATCCCCAATGGCTTGGGGGTGAAGGTGTGGGGTCCGCTCGATATCGAGCGAATGAACTCGTGCTTTAGAGGAGCACTCAGCCATTGCACCTATTATTTGTATGCCACAAATACGGTGCTGATGGGAGCTGACGCCAATAGAGCGGCGTCATATGAGTATTCCTCTGGCCATCCTGCCCACATCCCAGGCACGATTGTGTATAAGCACGCTCCACGCGGTCTGCCCTGCACTCCGTTAGAGCTGGATCGGCTCTATAAGTACTACGCCAATGTGCATGTCCCGCGTCGCGACAGAATCGTCACGTATATATTGATCACAGAGCTCCAGATGTTCGCGCAGCAGACAGTTGAGGCTTTGCATGATCGAACCATGCAGCTCCTGATGAAGGAGCCTAAGTACCAAGAACTCGTCAACCCAATGCAGGGCCCTGACGACATCGCTCTTGTCGAGCGACGACACATTCCAGGGCGCTTCTTGCGCATGAAAGACAATGGCACCACGGCGTTGCGCATAATGCGCGCTCAGGATCCAGCCACACCGTTCGACCTTGACCAACTGGCGCAGTATGCGCTGGTCTTTGGCCGACCCGGGTTGGAAAATACCTATCAAGGTATCGCCGTGGATCATGCCTATCGCATGCACTGGCGGACCCTCTTTGGGTTCACCTTATGTCGAGCATTATGCGCTAATAGCGCAGCCAAGCCAGTGATCGTGCAGCGCATGACCCTCGTCGTGGCCTGTCCAGGGCTTTATCGAGAGGCGATTGCCTCGTATGATGCCATGTTCCCCGAGCAGCCATTTGAGCCCCAACGTGGGCCGCAGCTCGAAATTCACCAAGTTCACGTGCCCGACGACCATGCACGGAACTTCTCCGACGACGATGCGTTACGTGTCTTTCTACACAACCGGATCCCACTGGAATGGGTGGACCACACGTACACGTACGGCATAGTCTTCCTGGAACAGCAGTTCCATTCCCCCACGATGTCTATGGACATCTTCAAGCAGGTCGATGACGAGCGCATGGAGCGCCTCTCCAAGTATGGCACCCCTGCCACAATCCCGCAATGGGATGGATGGCGGGAGATGACTGAAGACGATCACTATCGTCTGATGTTCAAGCACCACGAGGAGAGCAAGCTCCCGGAAAACCCTGAGGCCAACGGCCTCTATTACTTGATTGGCATGGACCCGAATTGGGTCAACCTCCTAAAACGCTTGGCAGCGCATGACCTGCCAACAGCGGACATGGACCCAGGCCGGGTCAATCTCCTGTCACGCACGGCAGAGCAGGGTACGCTCACCACCACAGCTTCAGTGATTAACGTCGCACTAACAGAGCCTATGGTGGTAGACACGCCTGCAGTCGAGGGGCGTATAACCCCACCGAGGACGGAATTGGCGCCTCCCCCTCCCGCGATTAACGTCGCACTGGAGGAGGAGGCAATGGTGACTGAGACAGGCACGGTTGTGGGAGCATCGTCATCCAGGTCCTAGACCCTTGTATACTTTATTGTGTATGTACCTCCGAGTATTTCACTCGAACCATTTCAGCTGATACGCACTCTAGAGTCGCGTGTAGATACAGCGGACCCAGAGGAGGGGTCATCCTTTTTTGTCTTTTTTATATTTTGTTTATACATAATGTGTTCTATCTACTGCTGGCGCAACTTGCGCCCTTGTCTGATAAGGACTGCGTCCTATGGTGTCCAGATGACACATCTCCATTGCGCATGAGTGCTAATGCCTTGCAGCCACGCCATATGCATGTATTCATCCGTTGTTTGCACTACCGTGCATCTTTTGTCTCACCCTGCCTCCCTTTCTAAAGACCGAGTATTCGGTCTCATTGGGGGGTATGTAACGGAGTCATCCGTGTTCTTAGCGTCAACGATGCTATAATCAAGTAGTAGAGTATTACATAAGATAACATCTTGTTTTCACGCTACGTACTAGTCAAATCCGATACTGCAGTCTGATTTAGCACTGTGTGATACACACAAGATAGTTCTAACTCGTAACTCCGGTTACATTAACCCCCCTAAAGTCCCATCAAGAAGCACAGACTGTCCTGCCTGGGATGCGTTTTTCTGACTGAGTTTAGTTACAACACAAAGTTCGGCAATTCCATAACCACAAGGTTTCCAAACACAGGCTTGAAAAAATGTAACAGAAGTCTATCTAATAGAGTAGCATTTTGTCACGCAGGATTAGAGCCTCACTATAGAACTGGTGTAAGTCCTAATATTGTAAAGCTGCCTAATACACAATCGACTAGGTCTTTTTATACTATCGTGTAACTGCAGATAATTTGATAATCATAACTAAAAAGTAAGAACAGGTCAGTAATTAAAGGACCTACTGTAGTTGGGTGTGACTATGTGTGTATCAGTCACAACTCCACTACATATGCCCTCCAGACAAACCATAGGAGGGGACATCTATACTAAGTAGTGAGGTTTTAAAAGCTTATCCATTAGTTACAGTGTCACACAGTACTTTGGCAACCAGGCAGACAACTACTCAAGGTCTGGACTGCTTTGTCATCTAACTTTGCCCCTACCCAGACTACAGCTTGCTTGGTCAGCAAGGTACAGTTTTTCCTCTCCCAAATCCTCTGCATTGGGGAATCCTCCCTTTTTCTGATTGAAGATGAGCATGGTGGTCACATTGATTCATCAAGTCATGTGCAAATTGGTCTCCCATATAACAGCCTGCTGTAAGTGGACATTGTAGACCATGCCTGACTTCACTCAGTTGACTCTACAACAGAATGGCACAAGAATAGGATTTTGACCAAAAAGAAGTATTCTACCACAATCATGACTACCCTCCTATATACTCATCATAATAAAGTTTGCCAATAAGGTTTGAGACCTGCCTTCACCTGATCTGGAGCCCCTATTTCTCTGATCTTGAACTTAAATCGTGAACCCAAGATGTAGTAAGTAGTAAGCATGTCATGCTTACACTCACCGTCCTTTCAAAAAATTATTTTTTCCTCTGATCTCCTTCACTTTCTCCCACTTATTCAACGCAATAGTATCCTTCATTTCATGCCCACTCTTCTACTCATCATGATCAGAGCCATATCCACACCATTGTACCAAATACTGCATGCCCTGACCACGCCTATGCTTGTCCAAAATCCTATCAATAAAATGTTTCTCTTGATCTTCTTCTGTCACCACAGGACCCAGCATTTCTAAACAATGTGAGGGGAACAGGTCATTGTTGTTAGGGTGATATGGCAATAGCAAGCTAGCATGAAAACAGTTATCAATTCTCATTGATGCTGGCAGGTCAAGGACATATTCCAAAGATTAAGGGAAGGCTTCCAAGATCAAAAAAGGGCCATTTTGTCAGGGCATGAACTTTACAACCCACCCATCCTTCTTTTAAACATATTCTCAACAACAGTTTGAAGTGGACAGCATTACTCAATTGCCGACTTTATATTCAATCTCTGCTGACCAGTGAGCATTTGCATGATGCACCTGATTTATTTTTGAAGTAATAAGATTGTCCATTGCCTCTAAATAGTTAGACTTGATTTCCTGCAGTACATGAAGTGCAAGGTCTTTAGCAGGGGTATCTGTAGGAGAGGAAGGAAACAGTGGTAATAATACACAAGGCAAGAAATCCAATTTGAGCTGGAAGGGTGAAAATCCAGTAGAGGCATTGATTGTATTCATTATTCTGAAACAAATCCTCAGTAATGCCTTGGCCCATCCTGTTTGAAGCTTATTGACAAGGTAGCAAATGCATTGGACAATGGTTTTGTTCAACCTCTCTGAAGCCCCATTTGTTTGTGGATGAAACACAGTTGACATCCTATGCTTAATTTCTGTAAGCTTCATCAAGGCTTTCCAAAAACTGGACGTGAACAAGCTATCACAATTTGTTATAATCTCATATGGCATTCTATTTTCACAGTATCAATCTTGGAAGAAGACATGTGCAAATTTCTCCCCTGTCTGGTCCAACCTCATTGATGAAATCTGAAGGTCAGCTCCTGCATGACAGGTCATTGAACAGAACTGATTAAATCCTTTGTCCATTGGCAAAGGCCCAACAAAGTCCAAAGTTACTGAACCAAATCAATGCTCAGGAATAGGCAATGGATGCAACAGCCCTATCAGTTTTTTTGTCTTGCTCTTGTTCCTCTGGCAATCCATACACAAGGAAATATATCTATTAACAAGATCTTGCTGCATGTTCAGCCAGTAATACAAGTAGCACAAGGAGGCATAAGTCTTATCAGCACCAAAGTGATCAAGCTCATTATAAGCAATCCTGAACAGACTTTCCCTCAATGCCTTATACCTAGGGACAATTAACTTCTCTCCAATGAATAACAGTCCATCACACAATTCCATGCCATTAGAGAGCATCCAAGACTTCACATCCTCTAGCAATTAAATCATATATGGGTCAATTTTATATTCCTCCCTAATTTCTGCTAACATCACTTCATCACTCATCACTGTCAAAACTTGTCTGACAACTATATCTTTGTTATCAGGCATGCGAGATAGAGCATCTGCAACTGTATTTGTCACAAGCCACATCTGCGCCACCCTGACCCTTTGGCAACCCATGGCCAAAGCCCCTCCTTTGGAAACTGTCCCCTATTCACCACCCAGCATGCCTCTGGACATACAGGACCCAGACTGATTAGAACTGACGCTATCCCAACAGCACCCAACAACCAGCCCCGGCCAGATCTGAACCTCAGCCGGCATGTCATGTGTCCTGGACGCCATCCCAAATCCCAATCAATCAAGCCCAGAGGCTGCCCCATTCAATACCCCGCTCCCAGTGCCACTTCCGGGCCTGGGCAATACACTGCAGCCCATTTGCACCCCAGGACCACGTGACCGCAGAGGACTCCCACCCGGACAATACATCGCACAGGATGAACTACGTGGAAAGGGGTACGGACCTCACCCAGGTAGCCTGAAGCTCATCCAGCACCAGGTATTTAACCTGTAGTTCGTAGCTCGTTACAGTAGTTTTGATATTGCTATAACTCTTGTCTCTACGCTTGTCCACCTATCTACTCGCTAAATCTACTCATTTTCCTCCAACTCAGTCTCCCAGTCTTAAGTCTCACTTGTCTTCTCTTCCGTCTTCCAGTCTTAGTCTCAGTTTCTTGGTCTTGGGTCATCCTCGATCCTTTCCCTTAGTGTCTCTCTGCCTCCTGGCTTCACCTCCACTTTGTCGTGTCTTGGACTCCCCCTCTACCAGCCCCACCTCTGGCTCCCTGTGTACACCCCGGAGCACCACCGAAGCCTTGCCAGCTACTCCCAGAGCACACTCTTAGCTCTCCAGAGTTATCCGTAGACGTTGAGTCCGCCTAGTAAGGACCTGCTCGCAGTTGGAAGCCCCCATTGTCAGCAAAACCTGACAGTATTGTCCTCCCTCTTAATGTAGATGATTCTATAATTGTATTGAGAGAGATATTCTATCCAGCAGGCCTGCCTCTTTGATAAGTCCTTTTGCATATTGAAATTTTGCAATATTTTATGGTCCATGTATATTTTGAATGTCAAACCTAAAAGATTGGAACACCACTTATGCAAGGCATGTACAATAGCCAAAAGCTTGTGCTTATGTGTGGGATAGTTTTTCTCTGCAGGTGTCAGCTGCCACAAGTCAAATTGTAACGGAGTGTCATACTTACTACTAGCATCAACAACGCTATAGATATCCAGCAGAACATTACATAAGATAACATCTTGTATTTACTCTAGTTTTAGTCAATCTACTATCCTGGAAGCCCTCCTAAAGTGGGAGGATAAGCTGATGGGGTATAAGATCCATATCATTACGGATCACAAGGCACTTGAGTTCTTTAAGACCCAAGTGCATCTATCACTGCAACAACGTTGCTGAATTGACTACATGTCATGATATCAGTTCAACATCACCTATGTAAAAGGTAAATTGAACAAGATGGTATAGTACTTGGTATGAGTATTACTGATAGTTCTGGGGCTTGCTAGTGTAGAAGATAACCTTCAATCCACACTGACTTGATGATGAAATTGATATATTGTGATTGTTGATGCTTTCTATAATATTCCAGAAAGCAGAGGGTTTTCAACAAACTCCAGCCTAAGCAATTCACTCCCTGGGAATTACCGAGCCTTTGCCTATCAATTGCCTGTCTATTCTCTACTAAAGTTGGGCTATTTATACTGTTTTTCTGGTGCACAGACCACTATCTATATCTGACTCTTTGTTGTCAACTTTCCAGCCTCCAGAACATATTTGATAGTCCAATTTCTCTTTTGGGAGGCATGTTTCGGTGCTACCAGTTCCACCATTCCTCCAGATGTCTCTGATTGCCACTTTTCCATTTGCTTCAGCTCCATTTAGCACAATCCCATTCATAGATCCTTTTTTCCCCTTTTAGTGCTTCCCTGCATTCCATGCTTCTTTTGACATCCCTCCATGCTTCTTTTCCTTTCCCCTTTCAGTCATGTCAAATCAGGTATTGTCAGATCTGATCTTGATCTAGATCATCACAAATTGATTCCATTTCGTCACTTCTGCCAGCTCCCATGCTTCCCCTCCCCATTACAGTGGTTGGACTATTGTTGAGCTGATAGTTTGAGCTGGTCCCTGCCCTTTGTTCTATACTGTCTGTGTATTTATTGGGGTGTTTTTGGAGATATAATTTGTTGAGACTGCTATCAGGAGACTTACAGTTTTCAGCCTATAATTAAATGTTTATTTTGACTTCTGGTGCATGTTGTGTCCCTGACTGCTGGTACAGCATCATATCAGTGGTGGACTGCCTGTCTTGATATTTTGAGAGTGATACTTGAGATGACATCCATGACGTGCATAACTATGTTCAGGCAGACAAACACATTGACCTGGAGGGCGAGAACTTGCCCCTGCATAGGTTCCATGAAATTAGGGAACATACAGTTGAGCTACATGTCATGCAAGTGCAGGAATCACGTTGCAGCAAATGACTGCAAGAACAGCAAGAGGCTTGCGATATCAAGGCACAGGTGCTGATGGATCATGCAACTCCCCAGCCAAGCAAAGAAATGAGGCAGAAGGTGCTCCCTAG
>QGOA01007937.1:0-20973 GCA_003313075.1 Termitomyces sp. MG16
GGATACCCCCCTCTGTCCTAGAAATGCCAGGGTCAATAGCCATGTGCTAGTGATGTTTCTCCCAACACCTATCAAGTTTGGGCTGAAAGGCTTCATGACAGAATATTCACTTCAGGGCATACCAGAGATTTCTGGAGAAATATCAATCAGAAACAGGTCAGATAATTTCTAACAAGTATTTCTCTAGAAAATTCTAAAAAAAATTGCCTTATTAAGAAATTTTTAAGAAAGTTTCTGAAGAAATACTCATTAAAAATTACATGACATGTTTTTAATAGATGTTTCTTCAGGAATCTCTGGCATGCCCTGAAGTGATTGCTCCTATCAGGAATTGATCTGCTGTCTTCTGGATTGGTTGGGCTTACTTTATGTTGGCTTAGTGGAATGTCTCCCAACAGGTTTTGGGGCAAAGCCCCCAACAAGATGCTAGCTACATGCTGAAGGCATGCAGCACAGCTTGTTTGACCTTCTAAAAGGCCCTTTCTCTTAGACTTGTTCTTCAGGCAATCTGGCCCTTCATCCCTTGATGAGGCTGAGCTCGAGAAGATTGAGGATGATGAGAATAATGGTGGAGTGGAGACGGAAGCTTGGGATGAATTGCTGTCTGAAGATGAATATGAGAATGATTTCGGTATATCACTCAGTATCGTGCACATCAATATGGTGCAAACTAATCATTTATTACCTAGACAGATCCAATACCACTAGGTGACTAAGATAAGTAGCATACTATAATAAGTAACAGAGATACACCTCAGTATCGTGCACGTCAATACGGTATGAACTGAGGTGTGGAGAAAATAAGAAACGGCGTAGCCGAGCCCACGTGATACATGTCTCCTATTCCCTTAGAGACACAGAGACATGGCACACCTTTGACAACAAACATAACTAAGAATCAACCCCTGTCTTCGAAATCCAAGGATCAGAAAGCAGTTCCGACGCAGAGGCTCGCGTGTCCTGCGTCCATGTTATCGCCTTTCTCATAAAAGCAAGAAACATTTTTGCATCTTCGGGAGCCATTTTCCGTCCATTCTTATTCATAGACGACGCAAGGAACGACTCGAGAGTCTGATTTGGAATATACACTCTGGGTCTCCCATCCTCATGAAAGAACTCGAGCGCGCGTGAGCCCGACTGGTCCAGGAGTTCTGGAGGAGGGGGTCCGAGGAACGCAGCCATCCAAGCAAGCTGGTTCTTGTCACCAGTCGTCTCGTCAGTCTTCTCGTCCGGACAACTACGTCGGGAGAAGAGGAAGTTGTCGAACATCATATTCCAAACCTATGCCAACAGATTAGACCGGAATTATGGAGAATCATGATGAAACAAACCATGCAGCCAAAGTTCCAAATATCCACCGGCGTCCCCCATGGGATATTGAGAAAGACCTCTGGTGCTCGAAAAGGAGCAGGCTGGATAAGCCCTGTATAAGAATCGCTCCCGGTACGTGCTTCGCCAAGATCACACAGAACGAACGGGTCTCTGTTACTTAACCAACGACTCGGAGGAAATATATAATCTCGTGATTCGAAGATCGCAGAATGTTCAGTAACTCTCCTGCGACTAGGACGCTCAAATTCGACTTCCTCAGTCTCCTTCAGAAGTGAGTCGTCGCCAATGCGGAGAAGAATATTGCTCATTTCTATATCTGGCGGCAGGGACATGTTAGAGGAAAAAGACAGAAGTAAATAAATTTTCACCTCCATGGACTACTTGGGCGCTGTGAAGGAATTCTAGAGCGCTCAACATATCCCGAGCTAACCATCTAATGTATGCAGTATCAAGATTTCCAGGAAACACACAAAGAAGCATCCCCATATTGAGACCAAGAGGATTATGGATAAGACAAGGGTAGTTGCGATCCTCGATTTTTAGTTCAAAATGGTCCAATGCGTTCCTGACGAAGTTTTGTCCACTCATCGTACTGGTTACTGCAGCTTTGGATAAAGCTTCGTATGCCTTGACCTCTCTTTCGACGGAGGGATAGTCGCAGACCATAGCTTTCATACAGACGTAATCAGCGGAGCTGTTATTCAATTGTTTCAGCAGTCAACAAGTAACGAGAGGGCGAACTAACTAGAGATCACGACACATCCAAAGGGTAGACGTGGTCCCATAACCAACTTTGTAGAGGACTTGATATCTTGAATTAAATACATCACCAATTCGAACTGGATAGAACGATTGAGGCGTGTACCAATCCAAACACTCTTCTTCGATCTTCTCTGAAATAGGGATATGCTCGAAGCCAGTGGCTGGAAATTGACGGAGGGTTGCAAGTTGACGGGGAGTTGCAACTCGAGAGTGGGATTGAGAAAAGGCACGAAAACCTCTCAATCTAGAGGATTTGAGGATATTCTGTGAGTGACGAAGGAACATGATCCTTCGTAGGATGCTCTTTAGGGGTAGTCTGGAACGCGATACAAATGGCCTGAGCGAATCACTTGACGTCACCCCGTCACATTACTAGGGATGTTCCTGACCCGGCTTGGCGTGAAAGCCCCGGATTTGGCTTAAGGGGACCAGACCAGCACCAGGCCAAGCCCAAGCTCCCAATTGGGGCCTGGCTCTGGCTTTTGGCTCAGGCCACGGCTTTCAACATTAGTCAAGATGTATATTATACTGAGACAAAATACATACTCTCTGTTTACTAGTCAGAATCAATAACGACGTCGAAATTATCTGCATCTTCACCGTTCGAAAGAAGTTCATCCCAACCTTCACTGTCTTCGAACCATTTGCCAGATCCATCGCCATTATCATCATTCTCCAGCCTCTCTAGCTCAGCCTCGTCAAGTGATGTCGGTCTCGGTTCCATGAAAAAAAAAATCATGTCAGATTGTACATTTCATGTACTGAAGCCACCCTGTGAAAAGGCATGCTCGCTAGAAACGGAGGATGCCATAAATGCCAGATAGTCGCAAGCTAAAGAAGCCAAAGCAGGATGAAAGCGATGAGATCTCATTTACAATGCAGAGATAAATGAATGTGATGTTTGCCATGTAAATCGAAGTTGTGAGTTGGACGACGAGATACTATAGGGTCACCGTAAGTGACGGAGACGTCGAATACCTCGATGGCATCGAGGAAGCCACAGTAGAGTCTGGTTTGGGTTGGAGCGGTTAGCGGGCCGAAGGTGGAGGGACACACCGTGACGCAAACAGGTCAAAGGCGAGACTGTGCGGTGCGACGTGGCGTTCGCGGTGGTCGACGATCGGGTACGAGGCGCGCAGCTGTGGGCGGTCCATAAGCGTGGCGGCGTGAGAATCAGGGGCTTACGCGTCCGTCAGAGGCATCGAGCAGCTTGAGGGGCCGGTCCCGCACAGACGCAAGGAAGCAGTACGACGCCGGGTCGCGCGGGGACGCAGTGGGGTACCAGAGAAACTCGAGGACTGGTGAGGGCTGTGGGAAAATTTGCGGGCGGGGCGGTCCGTCGGGACGAGCGAAGAGCTGGAGGGAATGGTCTTCGCAGTGCACAAGGACCGTGGATCCGTAGGGGCACCTGCGGGCAGTTGGTCAGTGCACACTGGGACGTGGGACGCAGCTACCATTTGGCAGTCCGGGCAAAGTGGGCCGGGTGCAGTGTGGACTCGAGAGACGGTGCATGCGACGTCTTGTAGTCAGGCGGAGCCCATGTCTGTTCCATCACAAGAGAGTCACGTGCAACAAGCCATCGGTTGTGACGGTAGCACGATAACGTTGCACAAGAGACTTAGCTACGCTAGTATTATGGTACTATGCTTGACCCCTCTTCTATACACTCTGTATTCAAAACTTAACCATATGTGACCAAGGATGTGTCGAAAAGTACTTACTGTGCCAATCTTTGCCCTAAAAGCATGATGCTCCAAGGGTGCAACTGTAATCTTCTTCTTAGCACCAAGCACCTGGACACCAGCCAGGATGCTGGTATCAATGATGGTGATAGGCTTCTACTTGGACTGAGCACATCAAGGGGCACACTACAGGTCTACAGACACAGGCCATACTCGAGACCCTAGCGATCCTCTTGGACACAGGAAACCACAGACCTTAGTGCTCAATTATAGGTGCTGGTTATCAGTCTGAACTACCACAACCAGGCCTTCAGCATATACCATTTATTGACCTTGGAGGATTAGGAGACCAAGGACTCAGGGCGCTAGTACGACAGCAGGGACACAACTTTGACCAAACCCTGATCAGTTCTATAAAGGGGTTAGCATTAGGCGCTGCCATTGGACGAGGCACTTTAATCAGAAGTCTAAAGAATCAGCAGCGACGGAATAGGATATACTCTAGCCCAACATTCTATTCATCAAAAATTGATACTAGATTTAGCGCCAGCAGCAGAACTCATGGCGTCTGTCAAGGATTTTCTGACCATACCCTGCCAAGGCCTGGCCAATCGGAATTACACTGAAAAGTGAGCAGACTCCTACAAAAGTTTAAGTCAGTTTAGAGTCGCTGTGGCCAATGGGCTATAACGCCATTGGTCGCCATTGCCCTATGCATACCAGTCACTGTTGACAGGTCGCCACTAGCTACAACCATGAGGAGAGGCGCTAATTGGTAGCACCACTAATGGACTCATTTTAAAAATATAGTAGCGCATAGTATAAAAGATAGCTACTCTGGATGTACATAACACAACAAATCGTAACCTCTTGAGCACCCAAGTTACCCTTAGTGTTCAAATCATGCTAGCTTGCTCGGACTTTGTCACTAAGTTGGGCACTAGCCTCATTTATCTTGTCCTCATCGTTTACAGTGCCACCTATGGGCACACTACGCTGCGCTACTCGCCTTTTCCTCTATATCTTTGTATAAACTACAACGCTTACCATTTGCCAGGTAGCACGTGAGGCGCTATCATTTAGCACGTCGTTTTATCACCTTTGCTTGAGCACACTGGGACTCTGTCAGGACTCCTCATAACTATGCATGCCAAGCGCTGGAGATGGCGTTGAACTGTGTATATGTCCAGCGCACCCAACTACAGTTGGCGTCATCATTTTGGAGCCCACTGCAAGGGGTTCTATTGAGACAGAATTCCGCCGGAAACTTGAGCCCAGCGACAGCGCTGCCTCTTGTTGAAGAGCGCTTTTGAACCAAGCACCACCAAATCACCACACTTGCCAGGCATGCTACCAAGACAGACTTTAGACCAAGAACTTGAGGCCACACTGGACAGTCTAGCTGAAAGCTTTTTCCCTTTTTCCTGACCTTTTGAGTATTTAGCAGGTGAAAGCCATACGCCGCTTACTCCTCTAGAAGAGTTATCTAGGTTATTATTACCAGAACCTAGCAACTCAGAGCCAACCGAGCCTGTACCTACTACATTGATGCTAAGTGACACTAAGTGACACAAGCACTACCACACTTCCTACTTCGACGCACACACCTGCCGGTATGGAGCAACCAAATAACCAGTGCATGCTGCCCCAAAATCACTTCTCGTCGCCAAAGTGGGACGAAACAAAACCTTGCGAACTAACGCAGTATTTCAAGGAATTAGAGTATTTGCTACATGACTGCCACATGACGGACAATACACAGATGAAAGAATATGCCGCTAGATATGTCTCATATGATACGGCTGAATCATGGACAGGTTTAAAGGAGTTCCAAGGACTTACAAGCGACATGGTGCCAAGGGCTTTCACCTATAATGAATGGAAAAAGGCTATTATTCATTTATATCCTGGCACTAAAGAAGCTATGCATTATATGGTAATGGAAATCCAGAAGTTAGTACAAGACACCTTTGTGGCAGGAATTTATACGCTTGGCACCTTATCGACTTATTATTGCGATTTTCAGCGGATAGCGAGATGGCTTGTCCAGAATGGAAAGTTATACAGGAACGAGGAGCGCTGTTTGTTCCAACAGGGGTTCCTGACCTTGCTATGGACTAAGATTGCATGGTGCTTGGAGATTATTATGCATGACCATCACTCCAAGGAACTGTACGACATAGAAAAAGTCTTTGAGGCAGGAAAGTGGGTATTAAAGGGCACAGACACAGGTATACCTTTGCAGCGACCTGGCTCGGACCATGGAGGTATGGCACCCAAACTGGAGTTGCCAGCTCCGAGCACCGTCAATGACCACCATGGGTTTGTCAAGAAAGAGGATTTGGAAAACACCATTAACAATGCTGTTGCTAGCGTCATGAATAAACTTGAAACTTTGATTTTGACTAGTCTCTCAGCACCTAGAAATAATGTACAGATGGGACTCTGCCATTTCTGTGGTGAGGCAGGACATACCATGACCAGAGGTTGATGCGCTATCCTTGAACAATATCTGTGACAAGGGAAAGCCCACTGAGGGATGGATGGTAAACTAGTCTTACCTTCAGGCGCTAACATTCCACTTTACCCCGAGCATAAGACATTCCAGGGGCGCATTGACAAGTGGCATTGACGAAATCTGGGGAACCTAGCAACCAGTAACTTAAACAGTGCGGTGACAACAGAAGCAGAAATGACTCCACAACAAGCGCTAATCCACGAGGTACTCCAGCTTAACGCTGTCAGCGACCGACCTACGTTGTCACATGAAGAAAGAATCAAGATGCTAGAAAAGGAATTGAAGTCGCTAAAAAATCAGGTCTTCGACGGGGTAGAGATCAGAAAGGGCAAGCAGCCTTTAAAGGACTATAGATCCTCAGGCACCACAGCAGATCCTGCCCCGACCAAAGTGTCAACCTCTAGCACTAATGAAGACATACCAGAAGTGACCAAGGCACCCGCCATTATGGAACCACCACTACACCCTTATGCTGGCCTTGGGCCCCACCCCTTAATCGCAACTTTGGGGCTCCAGATAAACCAATGGGTGGCTATCGATCAACGGCACCTATATACGACCTAGAAAAGTCAAAGGTAGTTTTTGATTGCATTATGCAGAGTCAGGTTACGCTATTGGTAAGAGAATTGTGCAGTGTGGTGCCAGACGTCCGGAATCAGATGCATACCGTGGTTACCCCTCAATGAAACATAGCTAACAACGTAACAATGCTGGACAAATGCGACGATGCACTACCTGGGTTTGCATATATCACGGAAACTGTAGCACTGGAGACCAAAGAGGAGGCCATACCACCTAAGGAAGCTACGTCCATTGACCTGGTTGAAACTTACCTTAAGTCGCTAGGATCTAGCGACGATCCCACTATCCTGACTGTAGCTCAGGACTCTCATGCTATTCATTCGATCATGCTGACTGTGGATGGAAAAAGTGAAATCATGTCTATTGTGGATAGTGGATCTCAGATCATTTCTATGGCTGCAGATGTCGCTAACAAACTTGGCATTATTTATGACCCAACAATTATTCTCAATATGCAAAGCGCTAACGGCACTATTGATTGATCTTTGGGGATGGCCCGAAATGTTCCATGTGCCATTGGTGACCTTACATTTTACCTACAAATACACATTCTTAGGTCGCCCACATACAACTTACTATTGGGAAGGCCCTTCGATATACTAGCTCGATCAATCGTCAAGACAATGTCCAAAGAAGAAACGACGCTAACTATTA
The DNA here is from genome assembly GCA_003313075.1 of Termitomyces sp. MG16. NCBI lineage: Eukaryota > Fungi > Basidiomycota > Agaricomycetes > Agaricales > Lyophyllaceae > Termitomyces > Termitomyces sp. MG16. Next base: position 7,531 of record QGOA01007937.1, read on the forward strand.
GCAACCCTAATTCAGGAGTCAGAAGAACCGTCCCGACATTTCCACGAGGGAAATTTCAAAAACCTGGACCAAGAAAATGACCTTACATTAGCAACGACCCCTGTGAGTGTTTTCTAGCGCCATTGAGGAGATGAGTGATGAGGATCATGGAGATGAAGCGCTTATTTTGGACTACAATCATCGAACTGGGCGAGTAACTCATATATCACATACCCCTTTAGCCTCCGAAATTTTGGACTCTCCTTCGTTGCTTACCAGCGAAGCTTTATCATACCTATACCTCACAGCTTCGGATATTGCTGAAAACCTTTCTACAGACACTTATTTTGTTTCTACTCCTGACGTTAAAGAACCTTTGATATCTGGTTTCACCAGAAACCAAAATTCTACATATAATGTGTTTGCTAACAATAATACCCCTAAGCGCAAAGAGGTTCAGGTCAAAAAGAAGTACAAACCCGTAGCACTTAAAAGAAAACCGGTAGCGAGTACTATACCTGAAGAATTTCGGATCAAAAGAAAGATAATTGGTGACCCCTTAGCAACACTTCCTGAACTCGACCCGAATCCACTGCCCTTTGCACCCACAGGACGGTTTACGGCAGAACAAAAGGCACTATTCCTAAGCACCCATGACACAGGCTTTCTATCAAAAGCGGAGTTGGATGTACTAGTCGACATTATGGGGAAACAAAACAAAGCCTTCGCTTGGGAAGACTCAGAGCACGGTAAACTTAGGACTGACTATCCCCCACATGCTGTGGACTGAGCATAACCGACCAATCCCACCTAGAATAGAAGCCAAAGTATGCCAGATTATCTGTTCTAAGATAGCGGCAGGCATATATGAGCCTTCTAATTCAGCCTACCGCTCGCAATGGTTTTGTGTCCTCAAGAAAAATGGGAAGCTGCAGATAGTTCACAGTTTAGAGCCATTAAACAAAGTCACTATTCGTCATGCAGGGGTACCACCTTTCCCTGATCATGTCGCTGAGTCTTTTGCAGGCCACATCTGTGGCGCTACCCTAGATTTGTACATGGGCTATGACGAGTGCTTAATTCATCCATCCTCCAGAGACTTAACAACATTCCAAACACCATTTGGGGCACTACAGCTAGTAACGCTCCCCATGGGATGGACCAATTCGGTGCCTATATTCCATGACAACATTATATTTATTTTACAACCGGAGATACCTCACCATGTGCTTAGTTTTATTGATGATGTAGGCGTTAAAGGACCAAAAGATTGGCACTTAATAAATGGCAAATCTGAAGTCCATCCAGAGAACCTCAAAATTTGTATGGCGCTATGGGAATTCTTTCAATTGGTCAACCGAGTTTTACAGTGCATGAAATATTGTGGCGGGATGTTTTCAGGCCACAAGTTGGTTCTTTGTGTGCTGCAATTTAAAATTTTAGGTCACGTTTGCATGCCCGATGGCAGGATCTCTGAAGAAAGCTGATTAGCACTACTGGAGAAGTGGAGAGTCTGCCATAACCTTTCAGAAGTTCGTGCATTTCTAGGCACAGTAGGTGTCCTTTGCATGTTCATTCATCATTTTGCACATCGAGCACATGCTCTCAATTGCTTAACCCATTCAGAGGTACCCTTCAAGTTCAGACCCAATCAAATTAATGCCCAAAAAGATTTAGTCAAGGCGCTACAGGAAGCGAAGCCTTTGGTGCCCATTGACTATACTATCACCAATCCTGTCATACTTGCCGTCGACATGTCATACATTGCGGTTGGCTTTTTCCTGTGTCAGTGCGACAGCGCAAACTGCAAGATTAGGTGCTACAACCACTTTGGATTGATTACCCTTAACGACAGAGAATCACACTACAGCCAACCCAAGCTAGAATTATATGGCTTGTTTCGGGTGTTTCAAGCGCTATGCATGTACTTTATAGGGGTCCGGAATCTGATTGTTGAGGTCAATGCTTGTTACATTAAAGGAATGTTGCAGAATCCAGATATCCACCCCTAGGCTAGCATGAACTGCTGGGTTGTGGCAATACTAATGTTCCACTTTGAGTTAGTTCATGTGAAAAGCGTGTTCCACAGGCCGGATGGTTTATCTCGATGCCCACAACAGCCAGAAGATAAGGCGCTAGACAAAAGCAACAATGAAGCATTTGATGACTGGATCGATCGACTACATGTGTTTATACATATTATTCAGCTACCTATACCCTCGCTTTGCAAAGATTAACCAGTCTCCATCTGGTTACACCCTTTGGTGCCGTATCAACCTAACCCATATGAGGCACCATCAACTTTTTACACGGACAGTATCTATAACGTCGCTAAGCCATCTAACAATCTAAAGATAGTTGAGGAACCCAGACCCTTGCAGGAAGACAGCCAAAAGCTACCATATTCGGCGGTACCATGAAGCGCTAAAGCAAAGGCAGAAGATCAGCAATTGGACCAAGTTAGGAAATGGCTAAAGGATTTGCGATGACCTCAAAACCTTACTGATGCGGAATACACCACATTTATTCGATATGCAATGACCTTTTTCTTAACCAAGGACCGACTCTGGCAGCAAAATAGAGAAGGTGCGCACAAGTTAGTAATTAAGCAGGATAGCCATATCCGAATTCTCCGAGCAATGCACAACAATTTGGGACACTGAGGACTCTACGTGACACGGTTGAACCTACTAGAGCGCTTTTGGTGGCCTCAAGTTAGCGCTGACATTGCATGGTATATATGCACTTGTCATCTTTGCCAGGTCCAACAGACTCGTCAAGTTCTTATTCCGCCTATGGTAGCGACTCCAGCACCCCTGTTTGGAAAAATATATATCGACACTATGCATATGCCCAAGTCCGGGCGCTACAAGTATATTATCCAAGGCAGGTGTTTCCTGGTACACTGGCTGGAATTTCGCATGTTACAACGAGGAAACATGGATGCCATAGCTAAATGGCTATTTAAAAATGTTATCTGCCGATGGGGGGCCCTACACGAGATTGTTACAGACAACAGGGTGCCTATAGTTAAGGCGCTTGCTTATTTGGTGAAGAAGTATAATATACAACATATAAGAGTCTCAGGGTACAACAAACGAGCCAACGGTATTGTAGAGAGGCCACATTTCAATGTTCGACAGGCATTATTTAAGGCAGTCGATGGCAATGAGAGTTGCTGGAGCGAAGCGACTTACTCTGTCTTTTGGTTGGAACAGGTAACTGTACAAAAAAGGATGGGCTGCTCCCCTTACTATGCTTTGATGGGTACCCATCCACTGCTACTGGCCGACATAGTGGAAGCGACTTATTTGCAACCCCCACCTAACTCACTATTGGCTTCTACGAATATGATTGCTAGACAAGCAATAGATTTACAGCGCTGTATAGAGGACCTAGAACGCTTACACAAGACTGTATTCCAGGCACATCAACAAGCAGTGCTACGATTTGAAAGTGAGCATAGCGCCACTATAAGGGACTACAACTTCACAACAGGAGCGCTGGTCCTAATGAGGAACTCGAAAATCGAGGTAACACACAACAAAAAGATGCGACCACGGTATCTCAGACTACTCATTGTAGTTTCCCATAACAGGGGAGGAGCCTATGTGCTTTGTGAATTGGACGGCTCAGTTTTGCATCGACCGGTAGCGGCATTTTGACTCATTCCTTACTTAGCGCGCGAACACATTTCCTTACTGTTGTCGGCGCTGGACATTAACATGGCTAAACTTCGAGAGCTGGAGGAAACCAAATTAGTGGATGATGACAAAGTAGCACCAGAGGAAGAAGACAATCAGTAACAGGATACGATGTGGTAGGATGCTAGACCTTAGTGCCTTATACTTCACTCATGGAAAGAATTGCCAAACATAAATAAGCATGGTATTCAAAACTCTGGAACAAACAGCTAATCAACGAGTTGGCTACATTAGGCCCTACATGATAGCATTGAAAGTCTGCAGTTGTTCCACATTGAACTTGGCCTTGTTTTCTTCCACTCTTTGCTTTAATTCCTCAACATCATAATTGGTTTTATTTTCTAAAAGCCTATTGTCTAGAAGAATAGTTTGATCAGTATTCAAGTCAATCTTTTATGCAAATGCCAATTACCTGGAACTATATTCTAATTTTGTTGAGCTTCTGACATGGTGGGAAAGTCTTTCAGAGTTTTTCCAAAATTCATCAAGGTGTCATTGATGAAATAAAGGCCATAATCATATACATCTTTATTGGTAAAAACTTGATCCCTGTACTGACTTGTATGTTCTAATCTGTGTTGAATATCATCACAGATAGAATGTTTGAATTTGTTCCATAAAGCTTCTGAAGTGGCAGGAGCACAGTAAAATAGAATAGTGCAAAACAGCTGCCTCTGAAGTACTTCCCTCTAGCTTGGCCATGGCCCCTAGGGCTGATCAAGCCAAACAACATTGCTGTGCTTCTGAAGTGGATGACTTTCTCCAATCCTCATATTTGACTCTTCCTGAAGGAATTTTTGACCAACCAGATCACACTACCTGTTATCAACCAAGACATTGTTGTCTCGGTCAACCCCAGATTGATAGCCTGGCTGACCCTAACTCCACAGATTTAAATTTGTCTGATATCTTAGCTGCAAAACCCTCTGATGTAGCAGTGACTCTGGAACCAGTAGAACCCAACTTCCCAGACCATTCAGTAGATGCAGCTACCAATGTCTTGGATCCTCTGATTGCATTATCCTCCAGAAACAATGTCAATTTCTGAAATATTTGACCTCAATCAGATCTCTAAGTGGTTCAAGTCAGATAAACCCACTAAAACAACATCCTGTTAAGATTCAATGTAATGATGCAATGAGGTGATGGAGTGCCCCAAACTGATGCCAAAGCCACAATCTATTATCAGACAATCTGTGTAAACTTGATCCTTTTTTGGCACTGCTGATCTAAGATTTGTCAGAATATTAAAATTTTAGCTAATTTTTGTCAGCAGCTTGCCAAATAAGCTGACTTGGAAATTGTGGCTGTGCAATTTTTGGAGTCCATCAAATCTATCATTGATTATCTATATCCTTCATTACTGTCTTCCTTTCAACCAACACACTATACTCTTCTTGCTCTATTCTGTAAAGATGCCTACTGATGTTTGATGATGTGTACTTTTTGGTAACTTTTAAAGGTTTTTGTTGCTCATTTTTGTTGTATATGGATTTTCTTTCAAATTTGTGGCTGATCTGAAATTGATAAGCTAAAGACACTGTTAGATACACTTATCTATTGTATTAGGACTGTTTTTTTGGAGGTTTACTGGCTTTTTGACTTGAAAGTATGTATTTTAAATAGGATTTTATAGCTGATTTTAATAAATTTTTGTAATTTTAGAATTTAAATTTATATTCAAAAAATTGCTGAGAAATATATATTTTTTGAAAGAGATTTTGTAAGTATGATTAGTGTTTTACTTGATTTATAGTTTCTAATAACTTTCCAAGATTTTTGCTTTTTGGAGGCAACTTGAACCTGGACTACCATCATGGCCACCGGAGAGGCACGTGCACAGAGCACCCCTGCCACCCCTGGTAGACCCAACACACAGCGATGGGGGCACCAGGGTGCCCAAAGAGAGCAGATGTCACAAAGACACAATCAAGTTGGATACCTGAGTAAAGAACTCTCCCCCCCTGCACCTCTACTATTCTAGGAGACAATGCAACAAAATGTAGATAAATACTACTGAGAATAAGCCCCAAAAAAGTGGGTAAACCAACACAACCAGCCATAAAGAAATAAGAGACCAACACTGCACAGATCTGCTGAAACAAGAGATGCAATATGTAGACCCTACGTTGAGGTGCGGGCAGGACACACCCAGTAAGCAAAGTAGCTGGATCCCCCCCCCTCCCCCAAAAAAAAAAGAAAAAAAGAAAATCCTGACAGCCCAGGAGGTAAAACCAGGAAAACAAAATCTGTCCAGAACACCTAAAAAGACAAATAGAAAGACCCTCTAGCCTACTATCTGAGAAATCCTACATGGAAGCAGTTGCCAGATCACCTAATCATACAACAAAGAAACGGACTGAGCTACCACAAAGACAAAATGACCTAGACTGAATGCATGTGGACAGCCTCCAGGCATTTTCACCCAAGATACCTCTGTCATCTATGTCCAAGGTCTCAACCCAGAAACAAGCTGAGCTGGAGAAAAGAGCAGACCCAGCCAAACCTATGGAAATTGAGGTTGATAACACCCTTGGCCATGCAAGCGACAACATAAATGACCTGCTACAGAGGAATAGCAACCAAGAGGGCTGGCAGACCATAACCCACAAAAAGAGTCATAAAAAAGCAAGAAAGACAACAAAGAAACTCCAGGACTCCAACAAATGCCTGCACTCAGACTCGCTATTAAAAGAGAGGATGCCAAAACGCCAGGCAATGGTCAATGGCAGCAAGGCAAGTGAAGATGAAAGTAGATGCCAAGGCTCTCCCAGCCTGAGCCCTGCCTTATCCATATTAGCCCTGAACTACACCAATGAGGAGGATATCAGGAGAGATGGGAAATGGAGAGCAAGCACCACCCCAAAAGCAGACACTAAACCGCAAGTGCCTGACCTGAAAATGACTAAAGAAAAGGCACCGCCCTATGCAGGGACACAAGAGAACCCAAGAGGAGGACATAGGGAAGGAAGTCCAATAATAGTCTTCACACCAAACTCAGAGGAGCACGGGGTAAAAGGCACTAGTAACTCTGATGAGGACGTCCTGGAACTGTGGTTTGAGACCACAGAAGGAGACATAACAACGAATGGGAGAGGCCTCCGCAGAACAGCAAACCCCCCAGGAGAGTGGCCAAAAGTCTACCTTGCAGCACACTCTGCTTTTAACATCACCGAGGAAATGCTAAGCAACTGGAAGAATATACCTGAGCCAACAATTTGGGCACATCTTTATTGAGCAAGGTATGAACCAACAGAAGCAGGAAAAACAAAAACCGGAGATGCAATAAAGAGCGTAATAAAAAAGTTGGTCTGTAGCAGTAATCTTCCCTGACCAAGACCTCCCCCCAAAAAGCGACAACCACTACCTGCACCCATACCACCTCCGGGTAGTAGGCCTGGAACCACAGCAGGCACAAAGACTACTAGACCTAGAGGTAGTGGTAACAGAGGAAGCAACAGTGTTCTTTCTTCCATGCAACCCACTCTGCTCTCTCTACATACTCACAATGAAAGGACTCACATACAATAATATGGAAGGAGCCCATGAACTTGTGGAAGATCTGGCCAGGAGAACCTTCCAAATGTCCCCCAAAATCAGGGCAATGGTCGAGAACCACTCCAATCAACTCACAGAGGAGGAACTCAACCAAATCCTGGATGTATGAGCCTCCTTCCTGCCAATCAAACAACGGGCAAACATAGTGAGGTGCTGGAACATCTACTTTACGAGCAATCCTGGCTTTGACAAAGAGGACTACAAGACTCTCAGAAAAAAAATGAGAGCCTGTGCCTTCAAAACTCTCACCTTCAGAAAGGGTTATGGGCTGATAAGAGCAGACAAACAACCTATATGCACAGGCTGTAAATCAACGGACCACAACTCCTATAACTGCCCTTTCTCCAAACTCCCTGGATGGCTAGGATATTGGCCAAATGGAAGGGGGGACACAGCTGGGACAACGGACTTTGCAGATGAGGAATACCACAGAACAGAGGGCCGTCAGTTGAACTTCTTCGGAAGGGGAAGATATCTCTCCAGATTTAGAGGAGGCCCATACAGGGGTAGAGGAACTGGACACCCACTGAGTGGGTAAGGTCATACATAACAATGTGTAAAACTAGATCCAGAATGAATGCACAAAATTGCCTCCCCCCCTCAAAAAAAAAAAACAAAAAAGAGAGAGAGAAATGACCAAACATGTGTGCAACCCCCCTCCAACACCCCAACTAGACAACTATGAACAGCAAGCACAAGGTAACATTTAAAATAACTAACAACAGCAATTTTACACAGGTTAACGGCTACAACTCCCCAAAGGAAAGAGGGAGAAACGTCCAGGCCACTGCTTGTATTCCTGATGACATCATTCAGGGTGATGGAGGTGGGAGTCCAGAGAGGACACAGGTGAAATGAGCCAAGAGGGGCAAAGAGACCCAAGCAGACGTGACAGAAACGTCTGACCCTCAACAAATAAGGAACCCTCGATACCAGAGGGACCCTGGAAATAGAGGGGAGGCCCAGAAAGGACCCAAAGAGTGCCAAAACAAGAGCACAGAAAACAGCCAAATAAGGCAAGAGAACAACATGACAGAAAGAGAGGAGTTGTATCTAAATACGCAACCTACTCAGGACACATCACCAAAGTGTCAAGCAAACAACAAAGCACAAGCTGTGCCCCCCAAAGCAGGCAGCCCGCAATAGAGTATGACAAAAAGAAAGGATAGAGGCCAAGAAAAGGAGCCTTAAAGATAGCATCCTTAAATGTTAAAGGCGCAGAGTCAGCCAGCACTGAACACAAGTGGAGCAAAGTGAACAACCTAATGATCACAGTGCAAGAAACACACTTAACTGCAGAGAACACAAAACACCTGAACAATGTGTACAAAAGAAACCTACACATCATCTCAACCCTAGATGAATCAACCTCCAACAGAATGGGAGTCATGGTCATCCTGAATAAGAGAATGACAAGATGGAAGGAAGTAAGTTCAGAGGTAGTAGTATGAGGCAGAGTGCTGCTGGTGGATATACCATGGAACCAAGGAACAGCACTCTGATGCCTGGCAATATATGCTCCAAACCAGATGTACCAAAATAAGAACTTCTGGGAACAACTAAGCAAGCACTGGAGAAAGGAACACTGGGAGAAACCCATGTGTATCCTGGGCAACTTCAACACAGTGGAAGACTTGGCAGATCACCTACCTCCATGAAGCAATAATACCATGACAGTTGATGCTCTGACTGACCTAAAGTCACATCTGAACATGACTGACAGATAGAGAAGAGAGCACCCAATGAATATAGACTTTATGTACCGAGTAGAAAACAGCACTATACAATCGAGAATAGACTGCATATATATACAAGATAACCTCCTGAAGTACACCTATGACTGGAGGATTGAGAGAATAAGCATAGAGACTGACCACCGAATAATAAGCATGAACATAACCAACCCATGGATGCCCTACCAGGGACCAGAGAGATATGCTATGCCGCTCTTCCTAATGAACCACAAACCCCTGGAAAGAAAAGTACATGAGCTTGGAGATGAGTACTACAGCAAAATAAGAGAAGCAAGAGCACACAGGACAAAAGACTTCAATCCACAAAAGGTGCATAAAGAACTAAAACACAGGATGATCAACATGATATGACAACACGCAAAGTGCCTTACAGCAAAGCTCAACCAAAACATTGCTGACCTAGAAGTCAAAAGACAGAAAGCTTTGAATAATGCAGAATGGGACAAGAGATGGAGAGGCAAAGAAGCTGCCATTTTGGATGAGAGAATAAAAGTCCTAAAAAGAACAAAAATGGAAAGAGCAAGAGATAACAAGGAAGCAAAATACTCAGAAGCAAAATACTTTCTAGAGGGGGAGGTCCTGAGAAGAACATAGATAAATGCAAATCAAGAGGTATCTCAAAGGGACACCATTGTAGCACTCTGGGATGAGAGCAGACCAAACAACCTCCTAGTACAAAGATTAGACAAAATGACAAACCTGGCAAGCAAATACCACAAAACCCTGCAAGCAAAATAAATGACCCCCACAAACACAAACAAAGTATGGACAAAGTCCTAAGCCACATAAGAAAAAAAGTAAGAAATGAATATATGCCATGGCTTGATGAAAATATAATATGAGAAGAAGTACAAGAAGCAATAGAGAAACTCCCAAACAGGAAAGTGGCTGAACTGAATGGGATACCACACAAAATATGGAAAAGCCTTCTGTCTGTAAGTAAGACAGATGCAAGCAAGATAAACCAAGTCAACAGGGAGACCATGAGATGACTAAAAGTATTGACATAGCAGATTATCTGAAAATACTATACAACAATATAGAGGACTTTGGGATCAACCCAAAAGTAGGCTTTGCAGATGGCTGGATGTGCCCAATATACAAAAAAGGGGATAGAACAGATGTTGGCAACTACAGACCAATCACAGTTCTAAATACAGACTATAAAATCCTCACAAAAGTGCTTGCAAATAGACTAGCTGAGTCAATGCCTGAAATTATTCACCAAGACTAAGTGGGCTTCATGAAAGGCAGACGGATTGAGGATCAAACTGAATTAGCAAACTTAATAATAGAATAGAGCAAGAAGAAAGAAATGGATGGCATAATAGTATGCCTAGACCAAGAAAAAGCCTATGACAAAGTGAGGCATACTTTTCTATGGGCAACTCTGGAGAAGTTTGGATTTCCATGAAGCTTTATAGACACCATAAAAACTCTATATGCCAAAGTGAGAACAACAGTAATAATAAATGGGGAAAAGAGTACCCCTTTCAGAGTTATATGGGGAGTTAGGCAAGGTGGCCCAATGTTATGCCTACTATTTAACCTTGCAATTGAATCCCTGGCACAGATGCTCAGAGACTCCAACCTAAAAGGTATGGAAATTGAAGAGAAGACAGAGTGCCTAACAGCAAAACTTTTTGCAGATGACACCATGGTATACCTTTCAGCAGAGGACAGCATAATAGATCTGCAAGATATCCTAAAGAAATGGTGCAGGATATTGGGAGAGAAGTTCAATACATCAAAAATGGTGGTAGTCCCTGTCAGGAGGAAAGAATTCCAACAAAACCTAGGCAAGACGAGAGAGCCATCAAATGGATTCCCCAAGATCCCAGATGGAATAAAAATAGCCTGAGAAGGGGAAGCTACACAGCTCTTAGGAGCCTTCATTGGGAATGGAGTAGACAGCCTGAGCGTATGGGCACCAATCCTAGAAAACATTGAAAAAGACTTAAAAAGATGGAACAAAGGCCACCCAACAGTTGATGGGCGACAATTGATCACTGGCATGATTGTGGGAGGCCACACCCAATACAGAACATCTGTGCAAGGAATGCCTCCCAAAATAGAACAGAGACTAGTAAGAATGATATGTAACTTTATGTAGGAGAGAGTAACACACCCAACAGTGCAAATGAATACCCTATATATGCCAGTTGAACAAGGAGGAAAAAAACTCCTAAGCCTGACCATAAGGAATGAGGTGATTGAACTAATGAAAGTAAAAAGATTCCTGAACACAGAGAAAACGATACCGACCTGGGCAAAGATAGCAGATGCTCTGATAGAGATGAATCTGAACAAGAAGTGGAAAGTCAAGAAAAATGGCACATACCAGAACATATTTCTACAAACATTGACCGTCGACACAGGAAAAGGAGGGGATGACCTCTCTAAGTCCCTCAAAAGGATGATAAAAGTAGCAAATAAACATAGAGTATGCATACCGCCCACGAAACTTGAATCAGAAACAAGGCTGAGCATGCCGATATAATGACACACAGGTCTGATCAGTGCAAAGCGCCCCAGCTACAACTCATCGACTGGAAAGTGCCAAAGATAGAACCACAATATAAAGATGGTAGGGGATCTACTCCAACTCATTAAAAGGACAAACCAGACTTTGAACAAAGCATACAAACCAAGAAAAAACTGCAAATGCACCAGCTGCAAGAAAATAAGAGAAAATAGCTGTAAAAACTCCAATAAATGTGGCAGGGAGGCAAGAAAACTCCTAAGTCAACTAGGGGACGAATGGAACCTGCTAAGCATAGGAGACTTGGAGGAAGGACAAATAAATGAAGGAATAAGAGATACTATAAATGATGAGGGCTCCATTATCTTCGATAAATACATGCACAAAGGAACCTCACTGAGAGACAGCTTCAGAGTATTCACTAAACCAAGAGCTAGTGACACCATAAACCAAAGCACACTGCACTCAACAGTAAATCAGAAATGTAAACCGAGACCAGTGAGGTGGGTATAAGCCTACACCAATGGTTTATGCCTGAAAAATGGTTTTAAAAATGCCACGGCAGGAGCAGGGGTATAGTATAACGACAATGATCTCCAAAATAAGGCAGCAAGAGTACCGCAGTGCCTGGCACAAACAAATAACACAGGAGAGACACTGGCAATACTAATTGCTGTTAACCAAGTGGACCCAGAAGACCATCTGGAAATATTCAGTGACTCAAAACTGATGATAGATGAACTAATAAAAAGACTAAGAGACTATGAAGATACTAGATGGATAGGAATCAAGAATAGAAAGGTGCTGCAAGCTACAGCAGCACAAATAAGAAAAAGAATAGAACAAACGATCCTTACAAAAGTAAAAGGACATAGTGGTATAAAAGGAAACGAAAAGGCCGATGAACTGGCAAAGCAGGGAGCACAAATGCACAATGACACGCAGATGAATGCGCTTCTGGTCAGAAAAAGAGACAACCAAGTACAAGGAGCAAAGCTCTGTATGGTGTCACAAGCCATACTATACAGAGGGATACTAGAGAGAATCACCCTCCATAAGGAGAAACACAATGATCAACCTAGACAGAATAAGGTAGGCCTTAAAAGACCTAAACGGAGACCTACCAACAAATAAAAGCATATAGCTTGCACTGCAAGACAGAACAATCACAAAGGAGTCAAGAGCCTTCTTATAGAAGGCAACACACAGAGCCTACAAAGTTGGAGAGTACTGGGCAAAAATACCAAACTACAAGGATAGGAGCTGGTGCCATGTATGCGATGAAGAGGAAAGCCTTGAACACATTCTAATGAAGTGCAACACATCAAGGCAAGAAGAAGTGTGGACACTGACAAAAAACCTCTATGAATGAAGAGGAATATGCTGGAGCAATCCCAGTGTAGGACTAATCCTAGGCTATAATCTTGCTAAACCCCAAGTTGAAAGTGGTTGGAAATCAGATGTGAGCAACAGAATGTTCTGGATCGTCATCTCTGAATCTGCTAGACTAGTATGAAAACTAATATGTGAATAGAAAATAAGAAGGGGGGCAGACCCAGAAAGAATAGCAATGAAGGAGAAAGCTAGAAACAGGTGGGTTAACACTATAGGAAAGAGAATAAAACTAGACTGCTTGGCCACAGAAGAAAGAAAATATGGGAAAAGAGCTCTAAATAGGGAGCTAGTAACAAATACCTAGGCCCTTCTTATCACAGAATACATCATGCCCTATAGAGCCTGAAAATTAGCATTAAGGGTTTTAGTGGATATAAGAGTTGACCATCCTTTAGGACAAAACAGATGAAACAAGACCCGAGCCCTACATGCAGTGCGTAACAAGCATTTCTCTTAGGTGAGCTGAAACCCTAGTAAATAACAGATGAATGAGTATGGAGAACCCTTTTTGGTAACTAGAAGCTAACACATATAGATACGTCTAGTAACCAATAGAACCACCAAAAAAAAA
>QGOA01007939.1:0-13600 GCA_003313075.1 Termitomyces sp. MG16
TGCGTTTATCGAATTCGATAAGCGTGAGGATGCTGAACAGGTAAAACCAGCATCATTTCGTTTCATCAGCTTTTTGATGAATTTTGCATAGGCATATTTCAAGATGCAAAATGTGTTGGTTGATGATCGCAGGATATGGGTTGATTTGTATGTCAGCTTTACGTTAGAGAAGTGCAGCAGCATCTGACTTAATCTCCTTGTAGCTCGCAATCAGTAGCAAAGCTCAATACACAATGGTCAAATGACATTAGGCGCGATACCAAGCTCCCTAAACGATTCACTGGGTTTGGTGGACGCCATGATCTTGAGAAGACCCGCCGATACCGAGACGAAGACGATACTTCACGAAGACATGGTGGTCACTATGATATGGTGTTTGATGTTAGTGGATCACATGGCCACGGGAGGAAGCGCAGCCGGAGCCGTGACAGATTTGAAGATGGAGAGGGTCGTAGAAGGCGTTCTAAGTCGCCTCGCAGGAATCGTGACTACTCCAGAAGGAGCCACAGCAGAGAGAGAAGACGATAATATTGTGTTTGTGTGTGTTGTTCAAGGCAGATGGTAAGAGGACTCCTTTGCCGGGTACCTCGGACATTCCAATTAGGCGCGCCTCTACCCCACAGCATCTATCACCATGACGGTGCCATTTGGGCGATCGGGCTCATGTTCCTGTTCCATAGCCCGGATTCTGCCTTGTCTGCCGCTACATATATATACGCCATATCGATCCAGTTTTGTTTCATCTTCCAATGAGCGCTCAAGCTCAAGGTCATCCCTTTGACTCTCCTGACGCTGATATCATTCTTCAGTCTAGCGAACATGAAGAAGAACCTGCCCAGTTCCATGTACATCGATGCATACTCGCTGCTGCATCCTCCTTCTTCCATGCCATGTTCTCTTTACCCCAAAATCCTGCCGTCACCCACAAAGTTCCAGTCATCCCTATGTCTGAGACAAAGAACACACTCGGTACTCTACTCGAGTTTGTCTATCCAGTTGAAGACCCCAACATCGAATCGCTCGCTAAGCTCACCTCTGTCCTCGGTGCCGCCGTCAAATATGATTTTCTGGGGGTTATAGCCACACTACGAAAGCTCCTGGTGGCACCAGCCTTTGTCGAAGCGGATCCCACTCGGGTCTACGCTATTGCATCCCGCTTTGAACTTGAAGAGGAGGCCCGCATCGCGTCGAAGTATACGCTCAGTATTCAAATCCTGGATGCACCTCTCTCTGAAGACCTCAAGTACATCACAGCATATTCATACCATCAGCTCCTTAATCTCCATCGGCGCCGCGCGAATGCCGCCATCGCTCTGCTCAAAGCCTCACCCGATGTCAAATGCATGCAATGCAACGGGTCGACGTTCTCTCTCTATAATATACCGAAGTGGTGGTACCAGTTTGAGAAGATGGCGAAGGAGGAGCTGAGCGTGCGTCCGACAAGTGATGTGATTTTCGGCATTGGGTTTTTGGCACAGGTGGCCATGGGATCGGAGTGCCAACGGTGCGCAGGCAGCATCTTAGATTCGTGGAAGTTCTTGCAGAGTTTGAAAGAGGCGATTGACAAGCTTCCTGCGACAATCTGATCTCGGAGTCAGTTGTCTTTTTTTTCCTTGTCCATTGGTATTTGTGACAGATCGCACAAACAATATAGTTAACGGCATTCCTAATATCCTATAATGAAGACTTCCAATCATATGCCTTGTACATCTACTACGGGCAACTTAAGAGCTCCGCATTGCTACTAATACACTTGGGTAGGGTCACCTTTTTCTGGCATCTCCTTGTCACCGTTCGCTTTGGCTAGAAATCGGATCGTAGTATACCCTGAGAACTGCTACATACAAGTATTCCCTTTTACGTCGTACACATAAACATAACCCACGGATGATTCCATTTCCTTTTGATCAATCTTCCGAGTGTAATTGATCATGTGGAATAGCTAAACATTCAGCCAACCTTCAGCAGGTCCGAGATGGCGATAAAATGTACAAGAGGCTGTGACATTACCTGAAGTAGGTCTAATGTATCGAGGTACATACAATCTTCTGGGAGACATCGCTATGTCGTTACGGTTGGGAAATCTGTCAACTGAGTTATCAAACTCTAAACCTGTTGGTACATGAGAAATTGCGAGTGGCGCTTCAACGCCATCTTCTCACAGGTGGCAATCTGCCAAAACCCCGTTGCAATGGATCATGTGGTAAAACGCGCTTTGAACTCTCGAGATGCAGAATTTCGAAGTGTGAGGGCTTAATTATTCGGTTTAGAGGCCACCAAGGCCTGGTTGGGTTTGCTCCCCGTATCGTGATAACTCTGCATGTATCGTAAGGCCCTAAGTATAGCGTGGAGGTTATTTTCGCCATTGTCTATATTTTGTACTTGGAGGCTAGGGTTCAATAATTCCGCCGTTGGCAGTAAATCTTAGAGTCGTGTAAACCAGATTCATGTGACCCTGATTCTACAAGGGTCAATTGGAGGAAATGCAAGTTATGGGAATCAAAACAGAGTAAGCCCTCGGTCCGTTGTGTGACAAGACCAAGACTCAAGTTGGAATATGACACGGCTCCAAGGTGTTTGATATCAAAGGCCCATGTCAGAGTCTTGAGCAAGGTGTGAGCACGACGAGTTCAATGCATTCTCCAGTCTTATCGCTGTGAAGTAATGCCGTGAGCTTTGTTGTGATTGGATGTCGACCACATCACTCTCAATCTCGTATCACTGTAATATGTCACGCCCCTGACCATCTTATTGTTCTTTTTTTTCGCAATGGACTACTTAATCCCTATATCTACGCATCAGAAGCTCTCAGTCACTTATACTGAGGTTGAGTAAAGCTACAGATTTGACTTATACCTCACGTTAACACCGTACCTTCTTAGAATACCATATTGTAGGCACGGGAGATCAATACTGAACTGAAGAATACTCATCATACTTAATTACGGTTCTAACAAGCTTCTCATCGAGGGTTAAAGAATCAGAATGATTCAGTCCTTCAAACTCACCATTCATCCGCCTCGTGCAAGATGATTTGAATGATTTTGCGAGTCTCAGGGTCAAAATGACGGTCTTCGAGCGCTCGGACCTTGGGAACGCGCTACACCCCGCTCTTTCCTCTCTCTTTTAAGATACACGTTGTCCCAGTGCGTAGAGGTATCAATTCAGTGGTACATTAGACGTTGAGACGCTCGGAAAACGGATGCATAGGTAGAAATATGCTCATACTTTTTATCGATGTGGATCCTTCCGGAGTATGAACTCAGAAGCGCGACCGACTTTATCTTATCGCCATGAGTACATAATGCTCCCATTCGCTATGCTTAAATAGCGCATCACCGACCTTTCTGGTCCCCTTCGAAATTTCCCCACCTATCCACGATGTCCACGCCACAATTAGCAACATTTAAAATCCCCAACATTGACAATGAGCCTATGGTGATGGTTTTGCCTATGACCTGATCTAGACTGATCATAATTTCTTTAGAGGACGTATGCCCCGGGCTCCACAGAGAGGAAGGCTCTCGAGGCTGCCCTCAGGCAGATGGAACAAGAGTTGCCTTTTGAAGTGCCATGTATTGTCAACGGGAAGGAGGTATGAGCGAGCGCGCCACCCCAATTTCACGGACGGATCATGGTGCTCAACATTTTCTCAATGAACAGGTTAAGACAGGGAAGATCGCTAAGCAGCCTATGCCCCACGACCATGCCCGTCATTTGTGCACGTACCACGAAGCCGATGAAGCCACGATATCAAGCGCGATCAAAGGTGCACTTGCGGCGAAAGCCGAATGGGAGAGCATGCCTTGGAGCGATAGGGCTGCTATCTTCCTTAAAGCTGCAGACCTTGCAAGTGGGAAGTACAGGTACAAGCTTCTAGCTGCTACGATTTTGGGACAGGGAAAGAATGCATGGCAGGCTGAGATTGATGCTGCGGCAGAGGTAGATAAGACCAATTCTCTGATTGAGAACTGATTTGATCTCGGTTCGCTTACAGCTATCGGATTTCTTGCGATTCGGCGTCAAGTTTGTCGATGAACTCTATTCTCAGCAACCTTCAAAGAACGCGCCAGGTGTTTGGAAGTGAGCCAACCTCGTTTAATTCATTGTTTTGTATCTGACAATGAGCAGTCGTGTCGAATATCGTGCCCTTGAAGGGTTCGTATTGGCAGTGTCACCATTCAACTTTACTGCCATCGGCGGTAACCTTCCTGGAAGTAAGCACGAAAGGCTCGTTCATCTTGGAAGTCCTAATTAGAATTACCTTCAGCACCCGCGCTCGTTGGCAACGTTGTAGTCTGGAAACCATCCCCAGCAGCAACCTACTCCAATTTCATTGTCCACCAGATATTCACAGAAGCTGGTGTACCTCCTGGTGTCATTCAATTCACTCCAGGCCCTCCTTCTGAGGTCGTTGCACAGGCGATTGGCCACCCCGATTTTGCTGCATTGCATTTCACTGGCAGCACTTTTGTGTTCAAGAAGCTTTGGAAGGATATTGCTGTCAATTTGGATATCTACAAGGGATACCCAAGGATTGTGGGTGAGACGGGTGGAAAGAACTTTCATATTGTGCATAAGTCTGCTGAGATGAGGAATGCTGTCATCCAAGCTGTTCGTGCAGCGTTTGAGTACCAAGGTATCCGGCGTTCACGAGCCTGCATTTTTCTTGTTCTGATCTAAACGTTTAGGTCAAAAGTGCTCAGCCCTCTCACGACTCTATGTCTCGACATCTGTTTGGAATGGTGGCTTTAAGGACCAGCTTCTTTCAGAAATTGCCAAAATTCGGGTTGGCTCACCCCTAGACTTCACCAACTTTATGGGGCCTGTCATGTACGACTTGTTTACCTCCTTTTTTTAACCGCTAACCTTGAATAGTGGTCGTCCTGCGTATGACAAGATACTTGGCTACATTAAAAAGGCTAAGGATGCTGGTGGGGAAATCCTCATTGGTGGTACCGGTGCGTGCTTTCCTCATTGATTCATTCAAGCAAGCACTTACACCTGCGTATGAAAGGTGACGACTCGAAAGGATTCTTCATCCAACCTACGGTCATTCTCAGCAAGGATCCCCAATCAGTGACACTCCGTGAAGAAATTTTCGGTCCTGTACTTACGGTGAGCAACCGGAGACCCATATACCTGTCAGCTCGTTCCCATGAGACACAACAGGTGTTCCTATATGAAGATGAAGATTACGAGAAGACGCTTGATCTCATCGACACGACAACTGATTACGGTCTTACAGGAGCAATGTCAGTAATAGTAACCCCCTTGCGAATCATATACTCACGGGTTGTTACTTTAGTTTCGCTTCTGAGCGCAAGGCACTCCTAACTGCCACTAACCGCCTTCGCAATTCGGCCGGCAATATCTATTATAATGAAAAGTGTACTGGAGCCGTCGTTGGCCAGCAACCCTTTGGAGGTGCTCGTGCAAGTGGTACTAACGACAAGGCCGGTAGCATCGCCATTTTCTACCGCTTCGTCAGCGCGCGGAGCATCAAAGAAAATTTCATTGGTCTCGAGGATTTCGGGTACCCTTCCAACCTGGTTTGATATGGACAGACCAAAAAGTCAAAAAATCACAACCATTGTAACAGTAGTAAGCCTTTGATTGTAACGTGTAGCAAAGACATTGTGTATCAAAACCCAATTATTATGGGCTGAAACTACTTATGAAGTTAGATCGAAACTATTCAACAGGGTCTGGCCAGATCGTACGTGACGACGTAGATCACGGGGACTTGAAATCGTGAGGGGTGGCTGGTTGTGGGTGCAGTCAGAAGAAAGGCTTGCCATCAGACGAGACTCTGAACTGAGCATTACCGGTACCTGTCATGGATCACGAAGATTGATGATAGCTGACAATTTATTATTTAAACAAGTCACTATTGGAATGAACGCGTCAGACTGACGCGTTCCTATCACGTGTGTTCGTCTTTGTAGCCTTCAAATATACTTACCTGTTCGTTGCATCACCGTGCAAGATACTGAGGTATGTAAGTTTACAATTTTATCTTTACTTGATATCTTACTTATATTGACGCCTACCTATTACACACTTACGGTGTCCAGGTAATAATTATTAGTTCGTTCTGCAACACCGTGCACGATACTGAGGATACATGTACTGTGTCTAGGCACGTTGATCTATGATAGGTTATGGACCCCGTAGCCCGATACTGATCAAGATTAAACGAACTCACCGGAACCCAAAGTTATAAATCTGCAAGAACAAAAACTTCCGAACTCCCCGAAATAATCCGAATCACCGAGGACTCACTATTCATGTCGAACGCGGAATCGACCACCTGCCCTGTCCTCACAGGGCTTGACAATTTTCATATCTGGAAAATTCGGATCACCGCAAAACTGCAACAAGAGGAAGTATGGGACGTTGTTACTACATCACCCAGTTCTTCTGAAACATCATCCGAAGCATTGACCACCTACCCAAGCACGACAACCCAACACACTGACAGCTGGTCGGTCCGTGACTGGAAGGCAGCAGGCATCATCATCGCGTACGTTTCGGATAGACTCGCGATTGAAGTCGGCAACTTAGAACATGCAAAGGAAATGTTCGAAAAATTAGTCAAAATCCACGAGGACACCAATGTCACCGTCAGCGCCTTCTACACATTCACCTCCATGTTACATCGAAAATGGGATGGATCACCCTCGACCCTCAGTGACCACATTGCTGCAATCTCTGCAGCCGACGCGAAACTTACAGCTATGAAGAAGCAGATCGATCGTGAGTTCCTCGCATACATTTTGCTCCAAACACTGCCAGAAGACAACAAATGGGAGTCGTTCCGTGCCACAGTCCTGAAATCTCTTGCCCCGGGAGAGTCCCTGTCCTTCTCTCAAGTCGTGGACTATCTTACCTTTACGGCCGCTGCTCAGCGAGGTACATCATCCATTGCCGCACTCAAAGCAAATACCAGCTCGAAACACAAGTCCAAAACCAAATCCGATAAATGGTGTGAACATCACAAGTCAATCACCCATAAAACGAGTGAGTGCTGGTCACTGAAGGGGAAAAAAAGGACAGAAAGGAGAAGGTGAAGAAAAAGGATGAAATCAAAGGCAAAGGCAAATTGTGCTAGTTAAGATTTAAGCTCAGATGGAAAGTGACAGGATATTCAGATACTAAGCCTGCTTGTCTCTTTAAGGCTTTAATGTCATGCATTTTGGCTTTTGTCAGGAGTGCGTCAAAAAAAATCTCCTGCTCAAGTATGATAGCAGATTTTGGTGCCCAGCCGGAAAGTCTGATATATGAGCTTTAATTAAGTACTGGCGACAACAACCAGAGTTACTTGTAAGAACCAATTAGTTACAGCTCGTGGCTCAGACCCTAGTACTCTTCTTTGCTAGCTTCGCCGCAAGCTTCTTTTTCCTTATTTCTTCCCGTTTTTTGTTATTTTCCATCCACTTATCTGTCAAACCCTTCACAAGGCGTCCCAGAGCCTCCTTTGGCAACATTTGTTGAGTGAGCTTCTCAATTGCGTCAAATTTGACAACAAAGAACTCGTGGTGAGGATTGAAGACAACTTTAGCATCGTCCATCTTCTCAAGAATTGCTTGGTATGCCTGCCAGTTCTTGCTTTTTTCAATGGCTACAGCCGGACAGGCAAAAAGTCCGCATAGGACACTATGATAGTCCACACGGTTAGCACCGTATCTCTGAGGAAGATCATCCAGTGCATCCAAAGCTTGCTTTGGAAGGTTGTCGTATGATTCAGCAGCATAAGCCTTTCCCTTGGTCTATATCCTTGTTGTCAGGAATTCTGTGGATAGATGTTTAAACACCCACATTTCTGTAAAAGTTATCAGGATTGACACTGTTGACGGCCTTCTGAATCTCGTGCGGAGTCTTTATTGCAGAAGCATACTCTTTATATTTTGTTTGCAGTGCCACAGTCAAAAGCTTCCCTCCTTCCAGTTGCAAACGAAACATCAAATCCGGCCCGAAATTGGTCTGAAGAAACAAGAATGGGGAGTTTATAAGACATTTTAACCAATTAATGTCCTCTTCAGGATTTTTTGAAGTATAGCCAAGTATCTTGGATGGCGATGATGTAAGTTGGTCCGCAAATCCACCTTCGTCCTCATTCACCACCAGTGGAGAAACAACAGGAGCAACCATGAACATCCCATTGGCATTGACCCAGCAAGAAACCAATCTAGCTTTCTTACTTGCCAACCTTCTGTGTCTCTGTATATTTGCGAATTCAAAGTAAGCCGACAGAGGAGTGAATTCCCGGAAGATGTGTGCCAGACACATAGCAGTATAGCGTTCTAATCCATTGCTATTTGTGGCTTGTTCATGTATACGCTGGACAAAGTACTGATGCTTTGATTTTGCCTTGGAAGTTATCCAATGATCGGCTGCAAGATATGCGAGAGGTTCATCGAAGGTGGCTCTTCCTTGCGCAGCACTAGGATATCGAGCGAAGCCACATTCCACTAAACCAATGTTGACCAAGCCGTCACCACTACGTTCGAAGTCCGTCCGCCCGCCTATTAGTCGATGATACACCAGCTTCTGAACTGACTGACGAAGATCATTGTCGAAGTCCATTGCTATTCGGCGGGGCTTAATTCGAGTACAAGACGCAAAGAAATATTTACCTCGGGAGAGATCAAATGGCTCTAAAGGAAAAATTGATTGTTCATTGATGGAGCCTCCAGGCACATCTGATTGCCTGCTGGTCGTGCTTTCAAGGCACTCCCACAATTCCGCATCCGCTGGGACAAATTTTGTTATGGTCTTGATGTATTTTGTAAGGACCTGATGAGGGCATTGGAGGTCGTTCTCAATTAGACATGTCATGTACGATGCTATAAATCGGGGCCTAGAATAGAATGTTTAGTATCAGCTGTAATTATGATGTGACATAATGACTCAACCGCCCGTGCAACCAGTATTTAGCCCGTTCAAGAAGTTCTTTCCCGCTTTCGGTCTCTAAAAGCCATGACGGAAGATAGTATCGCAAGAATCCTTCAACCTGGTTCGCGTCCTCAACAAATGAACCTGTGTCGGTTACTGCCATTTGAGGCATGTCTGCATGCTTGGATATTGTCGAAGAAAGCGCATTATTGATATGTTCAATATTTAAAGATGTTCCTGTAGTAACATGTTGCATGCCAAGGCCATTCCATACTTTAAGCATCGCACGCAAAGTAGGTCGCTTCCGGTTACCTTCGTAATCTGAACGGAAAGCAAACCGATAGGATTCTGCCGCAGTCTGCGCTTCATCAAGCACACAATAAATGCGAGTGGTGGGACCTAGAAAGTTTTTACATGTCTTCAAAAGTCTTTTGTAGTCAGTGGTGAGCGTATTGTGATTCTCCACATGACAAAGAAGTGTGGTTAATTCTGAGAGTATATCAGGATGCTCGTCCTGCTCCAGGAGGCGGGTATCGAGCTGAACAAACAACCATAGTCTCTTGAGAACTGGTAAGTGATGGACGGTAGGCGACCCAAACCGGATCTCAAAAGCTGCTAAAAGGCATAGGAATACCAGAAAACGAGCAGTTAAGACGGCCGTAAAGCATCTCTGCGCATATCTTTCATTCTCTTCGAATTGCGTTGGGGACGTCGGGTGTTCAATGATTCCACAGCTTTTGAGATGTCCGTCATCGGGATGAAGCACATGTTCGATGTCAGCAGAACCACACTCACTTGCTCGTCTTGAGCAAGTGAGGTAGAAGCCCCATTCTTCACAAAGTCCTTGAAGTACAAGTCTTGTCTTGCCTGCGCCAGATGTGTTTAACAAGACACTGTATGACGCGTATGAGAGTGACGTTCAGAAGATAACAGATGAGCAATCTCACGAATGTTTAGTATCTAAAGAACTTAGTCCAGCTGGAAAGAGTGAGCGAAGGATAGTCGCTCGCGATGGCTGGAAATGCTGTCCCGTTGAGTGGAAGTCAAAGGCATCAGGGTCCCCAAGTCCATGAAGAAGGAGTGACGGTTTGTGATCCAAAGTGGGTATCTGAAGTCGAGAAAAATGTTGTGAAATTCGAATATCCGTCGTATTTGGGGTCCAAGGTACCATGAGTTTTACGTTCCCATTTGGGTCATCAATCAATTGGCCAAAACGGAAGAGTACGTTTTCAATCACTTCTTGAAATCGCACAGCCCGTTTTTGAGGTGCAATGTCAACCAATTCGTACCCGTGGCTTAGTAAAAACTCTGATGAACCTGTGATTTACCGTTCAAACTGTTACATCATCCATGAGAATAGCATAAGCAAAGATCGAGCCTGACCTGCTTTAAGATAATCCTGAATACGATCAGCATATTCTCGGAGGGAGGCCTGCAATGCCATTCTTGTGCACAAACAATAAGTGTAAGTTCAAGAACAATAATCGCCCAGCTGAGCGACCAACAAGCGACCATCTGGGGCTTAAGCGATTACAAGCCAGCCCTTATTCCGTAACAAGACATATCGTTTTATTCAAGGCTTTGAGAACAGTTGACAGCATGTCACTTCAGCGACAGGCTTAGGTATGCCAGCCAGGCTTTGAACATTATCCTTCGAAGTCCAAAGACCAACCACGATGAAATAACATTCAGTGTATGCTCGTGCCCCGAGCCGCGGTGGGTCTGAAGGCAGCAACCGAAATGAGATCTAATCCATGATATTTCCATCACCGAGATCACCGGGGACGCGTGTTTCCCAACAGCTTTGGGGATACAAAACTCGGTCGATTTCGGTGTCATTTTGTTTGATATAAACAACTGGCCGAGAATTCTAGTATGTTGAGATGTTAAGGCCATGTCCACCAACAACGACGTAATCTCTTTTCCGGAGCTACACGACTACGATACTGCTGCCACATTTCTCTCCAATTCGTGTCCTGCTTCGGTCAAGGATGATCCTGAACTCGGCCTAGGCTCGCCTGAATCGTTCGCATGCCTGTTACATAGAAACTTGGATTTATTCAAGAGCATAAAAAATGCGAGAACACCAGAGAGACTGAGTGAAATTTGGCGAAGATGCGCTAGTATGAAAAGCTTCGTATTACTCAGTATCTCACTGTTGACATTACGATCATAGAACTCGCTCGTCCTTTGCCAGTTGACCCTTTTTTGTCTCACCCTGAAGAAGTTCCTCTCATCCTCAATCGAATCGCTCCCAAAATAACTGACCTGATCAATGGGAAAGCAGAACCTCTGCTCTGGACGCTGGATCAAAGCTATCCGGACAGCATGTCTGACATCAGGAAATTAGATTTGAAATCTCTTCTCGAGGAGGAAAGAGTGCCTTCAATGCTTTTCTATGAACTAGGGAGCTTCAAAAACAAGCCCGATTTAAACCAACGCGTTCGGAGACTGTTTCACAAAGGACGGGACACGTTTGTATCGTTTAAACCTCCAGGACCATGAGGTGCTGACTTTTTCCTGCAGGTTTCTGGTCAATGCGTCAGCAACTGGAAAGACGCGACTATTGTATGAGGGCCTCTGTCAACACTGGGGACTCTACATTACAGCTCATAGCGATGCAGGAGAGGCTCGTGCACTTCAGTTAACACTAAGCGATCACCTTTATCTTGAGAGAGACCTTGTGAAATACCTTCCTCGTGCTTCTTCCCTAGGCTTCGACATCATGTTAGCCAAAAATCGAGAAATTTTATTTCGCCGATTTTCTGCTGTACTTCTTGCGCATTTATACATTCTAAGAGCCTTTTTAACGACAGCTGGTACTCAAATCGGTGCAACAGACGAAGTTCAAAAACGTCGGTGGCTTCTTACTCAACTACATACTCCTCTTCTAGACATCGAAGACCCTCACACAGAGCTTTTAGGTGCAGTAGAACTGGAGCCACTCAGTTTCATAGACGAGCAGTTGGCTCTTGTTATCACTGACATCAAAGGCTTATTACCTGAATCTGTATCTACAGAGGGATTTTTCATCGCTATTGATGAGGCGAATGTGGCTGTACGAGGAATTTGGTTCTCAGAGCATGGCGACACTGGACCTTACCCAGTATTAGAGGAAATTATCCGCACTTGGAGAGCCCGACTTGCTTCACTCCAAGTCCCCATCACATTCGTTGTTGCGGGTACTTGTATACCTCAGGAATATTTTCCCAATACGTCTCAGGAGTGGTTTTCATGGAGATGGACTTCAGACACGGGTTCTTTCAATCCAGAAACTCAGAAAAAGTTCATTCTTCCATTTTTATCACTTCCCCTTGCAGAGTCGTCGCAAGGACAAGTGCTCCTAAACCGTATTTGGGATTGGTGCAGGCCAAGGCAAGTCTCTTCTACCTGCAATAAGCAATTAATATGACACATTCTCAGATATCGGCTGACAACTTCTTATGTCGTCATGCTGCTGAAAGACAAGTTGATACATCCTCACGGTGTTCTGGACCGGTGGATTGAAGGCCTCACGGGGTTCGTCGCGTCTGATGCACACGAATACACTATTGCAGAGGGGCCCTGTACGATTCAACCGTTTTTCAACAACATCGGAGCGCTTGTCGAAGGTGAGAACCTTTATTTTGTATCACCTTGAATAGTCTGCTCATCGATCTCTTTGGATAGATCGCCCTCTCGTGCGGTCAACTACACATGAAGTGATAATGTCGTACATCATCGTTGGAACACATCCACCGTGCTATGGTATCAACAGAGTTGATATTGTAAACTCGGGTGTAGGTGAATTCAAGGACAAGGACATGATGGAGATATCATTAGATCAACCCGGGCCGACTATTGCTGCTGCTGTCTGGCTCTCAGCAGCATCGCATTCCAGGGAAGAGCCACGATCATTGACTTCTTTCGAAGATTTTTGCTCGTACTTTCATGGTCGTTGGCCCAATGGTGACACATATGCAGCTACAAGTTATGTTGCTTTTTATCTTGCACATGCGTTCAAGGATGAAGGAAGCCGTCTGTTGTCTGATATCTTCACTGTGCCATCTGCTCCTGGATGGTTAGATATGAACCGAAAGGTTTCGACCCGGCTGGTTATACTGCAGAAGGATAATCATAACGTTATCAAGGAATTCATTGTCACCACATCCGCCCTTCTTCCTGAGTCTCCTCCTCTTGGTTATGCGGCGTCGACTCCAAAGGATGTTCTCGCCTGGTTGCGACACGAGCGCTCGGGCGCCTTCTGTCTTTGTCCCTCCGGTTGTGGAGCAGATTTAATCTTCGTGCTACGACACCGCGGGGTTTTTGTGTGGGTTCTCCTTCGTGTCGTGGGCCAAGGTTCGACAACGCCGCTCAACACGGACAAACTGTATTCGGAATTCGAACAGCTCTCTATAGAGAACCTTTTCCCTAATGATAAAGTACGTTTTACCTCCCCTCTCATCCTTATTGAGGGCCTGCCTCACAGACAACTTATGTACAGAGTGCGACCGAGCTATCAGACAGTCTTTTGAGTGCTTTCAAAGTACTTCCCAATAGCCCTTCTTGTCACCTTCCATTGTTGCGTGTAGTCGCGACATTTCCTTCGGAACCCACTTTATGTCGAAAAAGGGTCAAGGGCTCTCCCGTCGCCGTACTCAAGACTTCAACCTTCAAAGAAATTACGGAAACGATACCGCGTCAAGATCTCCTGAGAACAGTG
>QGOA01007954.1:0-11007 GCA_003313075.1 Termitomyces sp. MG16
GACTAAGTGTGTCCAGCCACCAAAATTCTGCATTATTACACGAGCTACGATTCGTGCCGAAGGCACGACTTTCGTAGCTCATTGGGGCGAAGAACTCAGTCTCCACCCTAACCTCACTTTGTTTGATTAAGGCTCCAAGTTCCGAGGTCTACTTTAGTAGACCGAGGTTTTACTACCTGCTTTGGCATGCATTTTGTCCTTGGCCATTGCCATGCCTCTTCTCTTCTGGCTATTTCTATCAGCCATGTCCTTGATATTTGCTCTCTTGCAGCTATCTTTACCAGCTATTTCTACTGGCTATTACTATCATGTCCTTGAAATTTGCTCCCTTTTAGCTATCTTTACCAGCTTTTTCTACTGGCTATTACCACTATGTTGTCAAAGACAAGGAAATAACTAGAGAAGTCAAGATGATATAAGCAATAAGAGTTTCAAGGTTCCAAGAAAAGACTGAGAGTCACTGAGAGCGAGACAAAACAACTGTGTTGATTGCTTAATTTTCGGTAACGAATACATGAAGTTTATATAGATGAACAGAAAAAGGAGAATAAGATAAGGAGACAATGAGTAAGACAGTCTAAGTTAAATATAAAATAAGGAGACAGAATGAGACAGAATAAGGAGAATGTTGTACTAGGAGTTGAATAGGGTACGAGAATATTAGGGACAGATGATGAGAGTAGGTACTTCGGAATTATGTCGGGTTTCAGAAATAGACTTAGCTAAAGTTCTTGACATCATCCCCTCTTGAGAATCGAGTTGGCATAGTCTTTGATCTTTGGAGGATGTGCAACTCGACCATAGCATGTGGTGGTTTGTAATGGTGGTTCAAAGTTTTGCTGTGAAGATGCAGGAGGAGGAGATGGTAATTGAGCAGGATGGTAAATTGAGTCTTCTGTAGCTTGAATGGGATCCAATAATGAAGTGATAGGGGTTATTTTGCAATCAAGGTAAATTTGAGGTGGACATGGTTGCCGTGGGTTCTGTCAGTGCCAATGTTCCAGTGTCTTGTAGAGTTTGGAAGGAATATCTGATAGAGGAATCCAAGAGTTTTCAGAGTCTGGATAGCGTTTCCAGTGGACAAAATAGTTATAATAATGACCAATTTTGCAGGTCTCAATGATGGTGCCAATATCATGTGGTTGATCAGAGACAATATCTGTTAGTGGAACAGAAGTGTTTTGTGTGTGATCAGGAATAGAGGGGGCTGGAATGAATGGTTCCAAAAGGAATACATGGAATACAGAGTAGAGTCAAGAATACAATTTGGGAAGTTCCAGGAGGTAGGATGAGAGACTGTGATGGGCAAGGATTTTGAAAGGACCTAGACAGCAAAAATTGAGTTTGTCAGATGGGCATGTGGTTTTGATGTTTTGACAGCATAGCCAAACTAGATCACTGAGCTTGAATTCAGGTGCGGGCATGTGATTGTGATTGTAACAAGATGCCATGTAAACATTTGCATGTTGTAATTCAAGGTGGAGTTCTGTGTGAATCTCTTGAAGGCAGTTTGCAAGGTCGCTAGAGGCTGGGTTGGTGGTTTGTTCTGTGAGTCAAACTTCAAAATTGGGATTATATCCAAGGTTCACATAGAACAGTGATTGCTGTGTAGATGAGTTGACTTAGTTATTAAAAGAAAACTCAGCGAGAGCGAGATAATTGACCCAATCGTCTTGTTAGTAGGAAGTGTATGCATGGAGATATGTTTCAAGGGTTTGATCAGTTTGTTCCGTGAGTCCATCAGTTTGTGGATGATAAGCTGTAGAAGGCCGCATCTTGGTTCCGATGAGGGACATGAGATTGGTTAAGAATGAGGATACAAAAACAGATCCACGATCAGAGATGATAGATTGTGGAAAGCCATGGTAACAGAAAACTTGGTTGAGGTAAAGTTGTGCAAGTTCTGGAGCATCCATTGATTCACAGATTGGTATGAAGTGTGCAGCATGAGTCATTCGGTCACAGATGACCCAGATAAAGTCGGATCCATGGGAAGAAGGGAGTTTAATGATGAAGTCCATTGAAATGGGTTGCCAAGGTCAATCAGGAATATTGAGGGGCTGAAGTAAACCATAAGGTTTGTGTGTAATGTGTTTGGTATGGGCACAAGTTTTGCAAGATTTAACATAGGCACAGGAATAAGTGAGCATTCCAGGCCAGAAGAAGTCACGAGAGAGATTACTATAAGTGCCAGCATGGCCTGGGTGACCAGAAATGACT
The DNA here is from genome assembly GCA_003313075.1 of Termitomyces sp. MG16. Taxonomy (NCBI): domain Eukaryota; kingdom Fungi; phylum Basidiomycota; class Agaricomycetes; order Agaricales; family Lyophyllaceae; genus Termitomyces; species Termitomyces sp. MG16. The sequence goes on from QGOA01007954.1 coordinate 2,221, forward strand.
GAATCATGACGAGAGTGAAGAATTTTAGCATGAAGGGATTTAGAAATGAAGAGATGGTCATTGTGAAAAATAATACCATCTTGTTGCATAATAGAAATGTTGCCTTGATGTAGCAGAGTGCACCACTTGGTATCTGTATGGTAAGCTGCCTTGAATTCATTGAGTAGTTCAGAATTATCAAGAGAAAATGTCAAAAGAAAATTGACAGTGGGGTGTGGAGTGTCAAGTAAAGTGGATGAAGGAAAAATTCGGGCAGTATGATAGAGATTGAGAAGGGTTTGACATTGTTGAACAATAGTTTCATCCCCCTCTTGAGGTTTGTAATTGGGACGTCTTGAAGCTGGGTCTGCCAGGTTTTTTGTTCCTGGAGCATAATCAAGCTGGAAGTCAAATTCTGATAAAAACAAAGCCCAATAGGCTTGATGTTGATTCAAGATTCGGAATATCATGAAGTAATGAAGATTGGAGTGGTCTGTAATTGTCATGATGGTGTGGAGTGATCCTACAAGCCATGATTGCCATTCTCAAAATGCCTCAACAATGGCAAGGAGTTCTTTATCATGAATATCATAGTTAATTTCAGTGGATGCGAGCTTCCAAGAGTAATATGCTACAGAGTGTAGTAAAGAGTTAGAATCTGGTTGGAGGTGGATAGCCAATAATGCAAAGTCTGAGGCATCAGTTATAATCGTGGAAGGAGCTTGTGGATTGAAGTGTTGGAGTACTGGTGCAGTAGTGAATGCAATCTTGAGTTTTTCAAAGGCTTGATGAGCTGGAGGGTCTAGACCAGGAAAATTGGTTTTATACTTTTTCATTGTAAGAGCATATAAAGGAAGGCAGATTTTGGAATACCATAGTATAAAGTCACAGTAAAAGTTGCAAAAACCGAGGAATTGCTAGATATGTTTTGCAGATGATGGCATAGGCCATTTTGCAATTGTATCAAGTTTTTTTGGGGGGGCGCAGTGGAGTAGTGGTCTCCACCGTGCATCTGCTATTGCACCCCTGGCAGACACCAACAAAGGGATACGAGTTTTCACTGAGAACATCCATTCAAACCCCCAAGGTTGCAAAAATCCACCTCTCTTTTGGCACATATTCATTTTGACCACTGCCAATGATCCGATTTACCAACCCTCCCTGGCATAGGGTTCAGCCAATTTGATCTGATTTACAAACGCACACCATTGACACATGTCAACACACACCAACACTGCCAGACAACCACCACATAAGCACGAGGAACTCACACACCATGGGAGGTCACGACATCTCATGTCCGCACAGCACAACAGAAAAATATCATTGGCCATGAAATCCCCCCCATCTCGAACCTGGATCAACCCTAACCCTAACTTTTCTTTGATCTGCCTTTGGGCATATTGCGACGTGAACCCCGTTACTTATAAATACTTATAGACAACAATATGAGGAAAGTTCTACCTATAACCTTATACAAATACATTGATACATACAAACGCTGCTCCCTGTACATGGTACTGTACATCCAGCCTATCGGCCCTGCCTCTTAGCTCAGTATTGTAGCTTGCTGGCATTAAACAAAATTCATCATCATCATCATCAAGTTTTTTTGGATTCATCTGGACACCATTAGTTGATATGATGTAACCTAGATACTCAACTTGGTGTTTTCTAAATTCACATTTCTTAGTGTTGGCAAAAAGATTTGCTACATGAAGACAGTCCAATACAGCTTTAACAAGGGTGTTGTAATCTTCATTAGGTTGGGAAAAAATTAGAATGTTGTCTAAGTAGACCACACATGAGATATTGAGGATGTTATGAAGGACGTCTTGAATGAATGCTTGAAAAGTGGCAGGTGCATTCGTGAGACCAAAAGGCATGACTGTATACTCAAATAGGCCTAGATGTGTACAAAAAGCTATTTTCCATTCATCACCAGTCTTGATGCGAATTAAATTGAAGGCATTTTTAGGTCTATAACTGTGAAGGTGTCGCATTCTTGGACACAATCTAGGAGGTCAGAAGTAAGTGGGAGTGAGTAACAATTTTGCTTAGTAATAGCGTTTAAGCCACAATAATCAATGCAAAGAGTATGGGTGAAGCGGCTGAAGAAGTAGATCATTGAATGTAACCTTTGGTGAGTTGTTCTTCTATGTATTCAAAAAGTGCGGCACACTTGTCTTGGGAAAGTGAATAAATAGGACCAAAAAGTGGGGTTTTGCCATCTTTGATGTCAATTGAAATGTCATAAGGTCAATGATCTGGCAGTTTCTTGACTTCGATTGGATCAAAAACTTCAAGGTAAGAATGATATTGTTCTGGTATGAGTTTTTTCACATTGTTCTTGGGTTTTGGAATAGGTGGTGGTGGTTCAGGTGGTGGCAGGGATAGTGGATATGGAGTTTGGAGAAGGTGAAGCGGAAATGATATTAATACGTACTTGTAACTCCTCATTAGTAGAATACCAAATACATGAAATGGCCTGGTTTTTTGCATATTTGGTAAAATGTTGGGGAGAACAACAATCAATTTGTAATGGTTTGTTTGGAGGTCTGAATATAGGGTCAGGTTTTGGAGGTGGTGTCGATCAGATTATTAAAAGCTCTTTACAACTAATGCTGTTCTGAGTCAGAGGGCAGAGAATAGAAGCTGATGTAAGAGAGTAGCTGGATGTGTATCCAGGAATAAGGCGTGTCTTGTCATGGGGTGGATTAAGAAGCCTACAGATGTCAGAAGCAGGCATCTCAGAGAGACCTAAGCCTAGCCCAAGGAAGCCAATAGAATAAACTGATTAAGCGCCGGATTTTAAAAGACCATAGCCCTGACTAAATGCAGTAACTGGAAAGTCTTGATTAGCACCACAACAGAAGAGAGACAGCTGACCATGTGTCCAGTCTACGGTGGGATTATGTTGTTTTAGCTAGTTGAGGCCTAATAAAACAGGATAAGGCATAGATACAATGCCGAGACAGATAATTTCTTGATGATTACAGACCTTCAAACTTGTAATGATGTCATGAGTAAGGAGTCCAGAGGTCATAGGGCAATCATCAATAGTGTAAACAGGGACAGAAGTTGTTTTAGGAGCATGGAGAAGGGAATGCCAAGAAGTAAAAATATCAGAGATGTGTGAACAAGTTGCGCCGCTGTCGACAAATGCATAGGTTTTTATAGATTTTCTTTGAGGAAATGAAAGTGTAACTGGAATAAAAAAATGTTCTCTATTAAATGGAGCTGAACAAACATGATTAGGTAAAAGAAAATAAAGTAAAAAAAGTTGACTGAGTTGTCCATTCACCAGTAGTATTCCTGACAAATTTCTGTTTGTAGCAGCAACAGGGAATTGATTCAGTTCTATCCATCAATACCAAAGACCGTAGAACTAGTTGGTCTTTGATTTGGCTTTTCCCACATCTCCATGTTTAGCCTTCCATTTATTGCAGTTGGTGGCTTTGTGACCTTTCTTTCCACAGTATAAGCATAGATTGTTCTTCATGCAATGTTCTTGTTCAGCTGATGTAAGTGGTCCTCAAGGTTTTGATCCAGTAGTGATGGCATCAACATCTATTGGGACGATGTCCAAAGTAGAAGTGGTCAAAAAAGCAAGAGCAGGGGTGCTGGATGTATTTGAGTGAGGCAAAGTAGTGTGGGAATGGCCGTTAGAGTCTTCTTTTTGCCAGTTTCAATTCATTTTTCAACTTTGTATTGATAGATATTTGTGTCAATTGAAATAACCAAAGGTTCTCAATCTTCGAGTGTAGTAGGACAATGGACAATATTAACCAAGTGATCCTTGACCAAGGACTTTAATCCTTTCATAAATCAAGTAATCTTTGTTTGTTTGGTCATTTTGAGATGGCTAGCAAGTTCCAAAAATGCAGTGAGGTAGTAATAAGCTGACCCTGTCTGTTTAAGTGCATCAAGCTTGAGTTCAGCATTTTGCACAAGGCTAGGATCAGAAAATTTCTTTCTAAAGGCCACAAGGAAGTCATTCCAATTGTAGAGTAGGAGTAATTCATTACATTCGAGGTAGTTGAACCATTCAATGGATACCATCCTTAAGATGTAAGCCGATGTAAAGAACTTTGAAATGGTTGTCAGGAAAAGCAGGTGGATGAAATTCAATAATCTGCTTGACTTTGGACAAGAAAGGAGTAATGTCATTATGTTTACCATTGAAAATGTGTGCATCTCTAAGTTTGATGTGACTGCCATGAATGGATTGGCTTTGATCAGGGCTGAGTTGACCAGGGCAGCATGCAACCTCATTCATGATGTCAATAAGACTATTTTACAGCATTGTTTAATTATGTGTGAGTCGAGTGAGAATTTCAGCAAATTTGGGTGTGAGAACAGGAGGATTTCCTGCTGTGTTCAGGATTTGATTCTGCTCCATCAGAGGTATTGCTGTCAGGTCAAAGTTACCAGTGAGTTGAGTGAAGTCGAGGTATGGGAAACATAATATTTGGGGTTCAGGGCTGGTGGCTGAGTAGTCAGGGAATTATAATCTGGATAGACAGAAGTCATGGCTATATAAAAGAAGGCAATCAAACTTTGTCAAAGATAAGAAAATAACTAGAGAAGTCGAGATGATATAAGCAATAAGAGTTTCAAGGTTCTGAGAAAAGACTGAGAGTCACTGAGAGCAAGAAGCAAGACAAAACAACTGTGTTGATTGCCTAATTTTTGGTAATGAATACATGAAGTTTATATAGATGAACAGAAAAAGGAGAATAAAATAAGGAGATGATGAGTAAGACAGTCTAAGTTAAATATAAAATAAGGAGACAGAATGAGACAAAATAAGGAGAATGTTGTACTAGGAGTTGAATAGGGTATGAGAATATTAGAGACAGATAACGAGAGTAGGTTCTTCGGAATTATGTCAGGTTTTGGAAATGGACTTTGCTAAAGTTCCTGACATATGTCTGCTAAGTAATTAATTTTTTTTTATGTTGAAGGATTAATACTTTTATTTTTTATATTATTGTTTTTTTCTTTTACCAAGTTGAGAGATTCTGTTTTTTTCATATATATATATATGTTTTTTGAATATGTGTATATGTTTTTTTAAATATATGTAATTTGTTTCATGTTGTTAAGTGCCTTGTTTATTATTGTAATTTAAGGAGCATGCATAAAAATTGTACAATTATGTGATAATTTCTTTCCTCTAGCAGTCATTATTCTGTTTTCTTTATTTATTTTCATCTTTGAAAATTATACCACATTGTCTTTGGTATTCATAAAATTTTTTGAATTATTTTTGCTGTAAGCTTGTATAGATTCAGTTTTCTGTCTAATAGAATGTGCTTATATAAGCTATTGCTTCTGTAATAGTTTATTGCTTGATCAATCTGTTCTGAAATTGCATTTTGACATATTGATTGAGTTTATAAATTTGCTTTCTTTTAGTATTTTATACTTAGTTGTCAATCTGCTATTATGCTCAGTGTCATTGAATAAAGATATGTACATGAGAGTTGTCAATCTATAACTCTTTTTATTTATGCATGTTTAAAGAGTCAACTGTTATGATTTTAAATTTCTTATCTACATTAATTGATACACTTAATATATTGAAATAAATAATTAGAGGAGCCATTAGAAACTGAGAAACTTTGATTAATCATCTCAGATATAAACTATATCTTATGCTTATATAGCACCAAAAAATACCTACAAGAAGCAGGTTCATTTCTCACTTTTGGCATAGTTTGTTGTAGTACTCAAACTATTTCTGTTTACAAGCTATAAATGTGAAGCCACAATTGCAGAGAGATACATCTGTTTTTGTATAAAAGTCATATTTATGTCAATATCTTCTATGCCTACACAGATAATAATGAAAATTGAAGGCTTTAAAGTTAAGTCTCTATGTTGTATTTGTCTACTTATTAATACATATCATGCCATCCAATTCTTATATTTATGCTGATAGACATTAATATATATGATCAACTTCCTCAATCATTGAGAAACCCCTCCCTTAAAACTCAAAAGCTCAACTCATTTAAATTTGATTAAGTTTCATATAAATAGTAGCTAGAATTTCTCTCTCTGCTTCAGTAATTGTGCTATTGATTTTTTTTTGACTATTCAATCTTATAGACAGTCATTGACAAAACTCTACTGTAGATCTTGGTATTGCCATGCACTGCAGCAGCCCATCTTTATTGATATGTATAAGTAATTTAGCCTCCACCTCTTTTTTGTATAAGTTGAAACAACTAATAGAGCATGTTATATTGTGTTTCAAAGCAATATAAATGACAAAACCTGCACAATTCTCCTACTCCTATTGCCACCATATATGTAAACACACAATTCAATGATTAATATCTATGTAGTATTCATTTATCTTATTTTTGCAACCCAATTATCTGAATCATGACACACATGAAATATAAACAATGATTCAGCATCTTCCACCTATATTTTATAAAGTATATCAACACCACAAAGTTGGTCTGACACTGTCAATCAAATAATGTTGCACACAAATAATTGTTCTAGTATTGTTGTGTGTTAAAAATATAACTTATGTAAATTGCAAGATATTCTATGAGATGAAACGGATGAGAAAAAAGACAAAAAGCTACAAACAAAAAAGATAAGAAAAGACTCAGACTAAGAGAAATCCTGCAAAAGAACAGGTAAAAAGATACAAAGAATGAACAAATAAATACACATACAGTGCATATGGTCACTTCCCATCCACTGAGTTGGCAGGAAACAAACAAAAACATATAAACTTTAAGTACATTTTTCTTCACAAATAGTAGTTATAAAAACACTTTAATTCAGCTTAGATATGATAGTTCTATCATTGGTGTGCTTTTCAAGACACTTGGTAAAGTTTTGGTTTTTTGTCAACTAGAAAAGTGAAACAAACCTATTACATAATTATTAGAGTTATGTATATAGTTATTCCCTTTACGGCAAGACCCAAAAGACACTCATCTTCATCAAATCTTCATCAAGCATGGTTGATAATGTTAATGACCATCATAATATTCCCTGGTATGCATTGATGAGATGTATATTTCTTCATTGTATAGGCTGCTTGCCTGATATTTAGACCATGTCTATGCAAAACATATGTTAGTACATAATAAAAAGTATGCAAGCCTATATATAGTGCATACTGATATGCATCCATATATCTCCAGCAGTGGCAGAAGTATTTTCAGATATTTTGCACTGTGACTGCATCCAAGCACTCTGATATCAATTTTTTTAGCTGTTTGAAAGGTTCTGTCAGCAAGTTCTCAGAAACCTGAGGAGTAAAAATCGACATAAGTATAAAGAAAAAGTTAAAAGGGACCTTGAAAAAAGAATTGGAGTGATCAACACATACATTGCTTTGCTTGTCCCTATACCATCTTGATAGGATTAAGCTCATAATGAAATTTAAGAAGAAAAAGGCATTTATGTCCAGCACACTCAATGATAAGTTGAAGCAGTGGCTTCTCTTTACAGAAATCTTCTTTCAGTAAAAGCACATGTTGCATGTAGTAGTCCTTAGATTTGTCCACATGCTAAGCATCCATCTCTCAGAAATACCTTGCATCTCAAGTTCTAGAGTATCCACACTTTTGATTTCATCTTCTTTTGTAAAGGTGACCTCTGGAAGCTATGGCTCAGTCACACAGCTGGCAGAGGGAGATCCAAAGTGTATTAGAGTATATACTGACAATATCATGATAACTACTCACCTGGCAGAGGGATATCCAAAGAGAACAAATCTAGAGATTCTCTATGCCAGGTTGAACACTTTTGGGGCCTCTGAAGCATAGGAAACAACTGTACAGTACAACAAAACCTTAAAAACTCAAAAATTGCCTAAACAAACAAGTGCACAAACAAGACAGGAAAACTTTGGACTTTGGAGGTCAGAAAGGCAAACTCCAGCTTATATAAGTGGTCTGGAAGTGGTACTGAAGGGCTAAAGAATCAGAGCACCTCAAGGGCTGAGAATAGTACCAATAGATAGTGTTGAAAGAGTAGAAGCAGTAAGGTAAAAGAATGACAGCAGAAATAAAAGAATGAATAAAGAGAGAATGAAGGATTGAAGAGTGAAAGCAAGAAGAAAAGAGGAGTCCCCTGACAACATCCAGAATAATACACACAAGTTTAATTCTCAGTTGTGTATAGAAATTGTGAGTAACATACCCTCAGTTGTCCATTGTCTCAACCAAACTGAGGCTACTTCATGTATGTTGCGAGCTATATGTATGCATACAGACAAAACAAATCATTGGCCACTGTGGCCCTGAGGACCATTGTATTTGTATATCACACTAGTCACACATATGGCCTCATGAACTCCCAGCAATATGACTAAACAAGCACCTTATTCAACATTACAAGTTACAATTGCTAATCAAGCACATAGCTAAGTTTGTCATCACTACTAATTGTGTACTGAGGCAAGGATGACATCTGCTGCCTTCTCGGAGATCTGCAAGGTGTTTCGGTCAATGACATTGGAGCCTTTTCAGTCTCGAACTACTTGCCATATAGGTCGGGGTGGTCACGAAAAATCCAGGAACATTGGGCCAAGAGCTAAGGTCAACAACTCTGAGGTTGTTCACTCCTCTCACTTTGAAGTTACCATCTAGGACTGCATTAGGATCTGAAGCACTAATTGTGTTAGTCCCAGATATCCGACTGATTCTTCTTAGTCCCACCATTATCTGGCCCGATTGCATTGGTACAACATGCGTGGTGACCCCCAGTGAGAACTGGATCTGGAGGGATCCGGGAGGATCGGAGAATCTGTGTAAATTTCCGGTCTGG
>QGOA01007969.1:0-11507 GCA_003313075.1 Termitomyces sp. MG16
TTTTCAGCAGAGATGGAAACACCTTGTGAGAAGTATAAACAATGTCATGTGACCTTGTTTGTACTAATTTGACATGTTCAACTTCAATTAATCACCTTCTTGACACTCTACCACCATCATGCAACCTGTTTCTGCTGCCAATCACTCTTCTGTTGCTTCTCTCCTCAATGAGGGGTATTCTCAGCATTAAATCCAAGCAAAAACTGGCCTGGGAAAGGGCACTGTGGGGAGGATCAGCAAAGAGCTGGAGAGCAACAAAGAGAATCATCCTGGAGGTCATCCTTCCAAGCTTACAGCACGTAACAAATAGTCTATTATTCATCAAATTACTACTGGGAAGCTGGATAATGCTGTTCAAGCTACACAGTTCATTAATTCTGTCATCTCTAGTCCTGTCAATCCTCAGACAGTCAGAAATGCATTGAAGGAGGCAGGCTTTTGCTCAGCAGCAAAGAAGAAAGTTTCTATACTCAAGGCTGCTCATCGTGCAAACTGGCTTAAATTTTCTCAGTATCATGAAAACTAAACAGTGGAGGATTGGAAAAGGGTTTTGTGGAGTGACAAGACAAAGATTAATCAGATTAGATCAGATGGGAAGGTATATGTGTGGAAAATTCCAGGAGAACCACTATCTGACCGCACCACTACACCAACTGTGAAGCATGGAGGAGGAAACATTTTAATGGTATGGGGCTGCATGGATTGGAATAGAGTAGAAAAGCTCATAGAAGTTCAGGAGAAGATGGATGCTGCACAGTATTGTGAGATTTTAGATGAGGGAGTGGTGGAAAGCTTTGAGAAGTTGGAAATGGAGGAGGAAGGACGATATTTTTAGCAGGACAATGACCCAAAACACACCTCCAAACAGGCAACAACCTGGTTTTCTGATAACAACATCATTGTAATATCCTGGCCTGCCCAATCCCCTGACCTCAATCTCATTGAACATCTCTGGATTTACATCAAGTGCAAACTTTTGGAATATGAGGTATCCCTTAAAGGAGTGCATGAGTTGTGAGAGAGAGTGGTCAAGGAGTGGAATGAAATACCATCAGAGGTATGCCAAAGCCTCATAGAGAGCATGCTTAGAAGGATCAAACAGTTATAAAGGCAAATAGAGGCCATACCAAGTACTAGATATGAAAATTAGAGTAAATATGTAATTGTTGCACACCATGTGAATCTTTTCAAAAGGGCCAAACATTGGGGCAGTTTTTTGAGCCAGTGTATCTATAACAGGCTGGCAGACAGTGCTATGGCAGAAAATAGTTACATTATGAAGAATTAAAGCACTAGCAGTAAAAAAAACATACTAATATAACAAAATAGTTTCTGAATAGCAGTAGCAGACAATAGTGATGTGAAATGAGCAGTTTATTATATGTAAAGTAGTTCAGAATGGAATCTGGACTTGTAGAGATATACAGTAAGTATTCCTCAGTCACTCTGATATGATGTGAACGACTGAGTATATTACCTGTAGAGATACACAGTAAGTATTCTACAGGTGCAGGTAAGTCATTGTAGAGATAAATAAACTAATCAGACGCACCTTCAGTCACTCTGATATGATGTGAACAACTGAGGGTGGCTGTGTACATAGTCTGTAGATCTAGGAGAAAAATAAATAAGGTTTAGAGTAAAGATTAACAAATACCGATCGTGGTGAGCCACGACCAGCTGGTGAACGGAGAGGTATCTGAAAAAGAGATGAGATAAGATTATCAACAAGGATCTTGACATATCGCAGATGGTAGTGTAAGTCCATACTCAACAGGACTAAACTTTGAGTATATTTCAACTAACTCAATTCCACAGAGTACGTGGGGCAAGTGTTGACACACGCGCACACTTTGTAAAAGTGGTGTAATGATAATTTTTATTGATTTAAAATTTGAATGTTGAATTAGATTCACACTCAAAATTGTGAGACAAATAGTATTACTACTAAACCCAGAGTCAAACTAATTAGCTCGTAGGCCTAAGATGTCCACTCCCTGGGGACTCCGAGCCATGGCAAGTAGCTTGCTTGCCCGACTCCCCCATTTTCCTCTCCCTTTTATACCTCTGTCTTCTACGCACAGACCATGCTTGTCCCGCGTGTGATTTTGTAGTTTTGTCGTGCTCCCGGGCAGTCAGTTAGCGTGGTACCAAGCCTGGCTTGCTGGCTAATGGTTTGTCCGTTCTCTGGTGCGTGTGGTCACACCCTTTTTCACGGCTAATCCTTCTTCCCCTACCTTGTCTTATCTTCTCGTCCCTCTGTGTCCCTTGTTCCTTCTTCCAGGCTTGCTTCGTTGTTGTTCCGTGGTTACGGTGGGTTGGCGCTTGTGGAGGGGAGGTACGACGAGAGAGTACAAGGTATTTCGAGACGGAGTGACGGGATGGCGTGGTGGCAGTGCTGATTTCAGAGATGATGCCGAGATCTTGGTTTTACCGAGCACTGCCACTGCCTCGGTTATCCCTGACTTCATCAATCGTTGATCGCTGCCTTGTTACCGCACGTTTACTGCTGTGGCTAGCTGGGTTTGGCCAGTTTTCATCAGTTTCGGGTTGGGTTTTTCGTGAGTCTGCCCGTGTCTACAGTTTTCGACTAACGCTTACAGTTTTCAGCGCTTTTGGGGTATATTGGGACTTATATTTTGACTCTTACTGTCTGCCTCGTGTGAGGCAGACGTATCAATAGTAACAATGATTTGAAAAAAGTAAGCAAGTAAAAACAAGTACTAATAAGAAACTTAATTGAAACTTCTAGAACATTCTAGAACATCACATGATCTGGGCAAATTTGAGGTGTAGAAGAACTCTTTCTCTTACTTACATAAGAGAGTCGGGAATAAGGAAATATGATTTAGTTGTAATAACAAGAGAGATACAGAAACCTATCTTAACAATTCTCAGTTCTATCCTTACTCTCTATCACATCCTGTGTGCAGCTGTTTCCTTGTAAGCAATACACTTACAGAAATTTGGGAAATCTAGAGATTTCAAGAATAACAATTGCACAGTTATCTTTGATTATAATGCATTCAATATCCTCGACCAAAAGAGGTGGATCAGAAGATAGGTTGTGCAAGAACCACTGGAGATGAGGAGAAACGTTGAGTTGATGTTCTGTGTTCCAGCTGTATACAGACAATATTCGTTGGGTAAATTCATATATTGTACAAAATAAGGTAGATGCTCAACGTTGTGAGGAATCACTAGATAGTAAATCAGGTGGAGCAAAGTCAAAACAAGAATAACGGCCTCATTGTCCTGAATTGACTGACAGTGTCTAAATCAATGATCCCCATGACTGTCAGATGATGTCCATTATAGCTCGTGTTACGCATAGGACTAGAGTACAACTGACCATAGTATTCCGAAGGATACGTGACCATAAGAAACTTTGAAGTTGGACGCGTGTGATCAATGTCAACGGCTACGCGATATAAAAATTGGCTTTTGGCGTCATCACGCGGTGGTACTAGTATATTGTTCGGAGTTTGAGGATTTTCAAGGTCATGACACAAAACTGAACCATTTTCCATAGTGGTAAGAAGCCAGCGTCCACCTGGCACCAAAGTCAACGAAAAATCAGCGTCCAAGGAGATCACACGCTCATGGACCGGATGGCTTTTACATTGCCATTCCCAATCGGCACTTCTCCGCTGCAACACCCAGGACTCCAGTTCCAGAGGTGAATGGGTGTCGATACCTTCTTACGCTGCCATCCTGAATCGTTTCTCTGTCAAATAACTTCGATACTGGCTCCTTCACACTTCCCTTGTTCGTGAAACGTCGTTTAGCCCTTTGCAAACCTACAGGCATTGATCTGTCCCCGGGTTTTGCGTGGAAAGTTTATGGACGCACCTGCCTCATGATAAGCAGGTCACGCCAATGGACATGCTTCAAAATTTCGGTCAGAATTTCCGAAGGTAGGTCGCTGAACCTGAATGCATGTCGAGATTCCTTGGGTTTATCAGCATCAAAAAGTTTCCAAAAGAGTAAAAGCATGACGCACTTTGCTTCTCCACAACCATGTCCTTACCAGTGATGAAGGAATCCACTGGTCAATCTTTGACAGTCGGGTGTCGAAACGCCAACTACCTAGCCTGGGAAAACTAGAACGTATGTCCTTTGGGAGACTTAGAGAATAGGATATGTGTCGATGGCAGATGCGGCCTCACTGTTTCTACTGCATCTAAACTGTCGTTAGCTCTTCCATGCGCAAGCAGAGAGACGAAATTCAGGTTACAAAGTTGTGACGTTTGTAGCGTGCAGGGATTCTGTGACGGAATCGTGACCGGTCTTCGGCTCTGCCGAACCATTCTTCTCACGCTTGTTTCCTACTCGTCCACCATACCAACTACCGCCTCAGCATCCTTTACCTCCGACATCCACCCTCCAGCTTTCAACTGGTGCCAGCGCTCTTACGTTCTCATCTCGGAAAAGGCCACGGGCGCCTTCGCCATTGCGCACGACGCCTGCCAGATGTTGGAAACGTGGACGGATTACGTAAATGTCATGTATTGGGTAGGGAAAGGGTTTATTACTAGACAACTTTTCGATGGACAGACATTTATACTAGGGTCTACCGAGGCGTATTCTTGCAATACGACCTTAGCTATTAATTATATAGCGGAGGTAGATATCAGAATAGAAACATAGTAACTCAGCCTTATTGTTAGCTGAGGCTACGGCCATTGCCGGTTAGTCAAGCGCGAGATAAGGCGAGTTGACCTATTAGGAAGGACAAGAAAATTAGAGAGGTATATGGGTTTTGGCGGGAGGAACTTGGAAGTTCCGTATGCAGAAACAGCGGTGGGCGCGGCGGATGGGTGGGTGGGCCCTACTGTTTAGCGTGTGGTGTATTATCGATCGAATTTCGTGTAGGCTGAATATATAATCGATATTTACCGTGTGTCGTGATGTAAACAAGGGTGGGAGGGCGGATAATAGTATAAAGTATAAACAAGGGTGGGAGGGTGGGTAAAAGCGAAAATGAAAGAAGTTGAAATGAAACAGTGTAGGTTTCACCTAAACACAATAGTAGGAGTGTCCAGAAAAGGAAAGAGCACGGTCCACGCGGGCCACCCGCCTTATCTCACGCTGGGCTAGCGGGCAAGCCCGTAGCACAGCTTCCAATAAGGCTGTGTTAGGAAGGACGAGAAAATTAGAGAGGTATATGGGTTTTGGCGGGAGGAACTTGGAAGTTCCGTATGCAGAAACAGCGGTGGGCGTGGCAGATACCCTGACCAGGCACAGCTCAACCTCGGCCGCGCCTACCCACCGGAGCTGGGCCCAATCTATAGAGAGGTCAAGCAGTTATCGGGAAATATATTCTGACATTTGTTATTGAAATGTATATAATACAGGGAAAAGAAGCAAGAAGTAGAAATATTATTGGAGTTTAAGTTTTGTATAGAGCAGTACCAAATATTTTCTGGCATTTGTTATTGAAATGTATATAATACAGGGAAAAGAAGCAAGAAGTAGAAATATTATTGGAGTTTAAGTTTTGTATAGAGCGGTACCAAGTGTTGTAATGTACAGCGTAATAAGCACTGGAAGTCAAGAAAGCGAGATATTGAGCAGATCTGACCAGTTGGTAGTAAGAATATTTGAGAGGTTGTTTTCTTGAGCAAATTGACGGCGCGCAGATTCCCAGGCAGAGGCCACTGCATTTGGGACAATAGAGTCCAATTGTCTCCAGTAGATGAGGAAGCATAGAGAAGACCAATTACCGTGCTTCATCACTATATGTGGAGGCACACCGTCAGAGAGTAGTTTAATGGAACCGCCAATGCAGAAACTGTGTCCGTGGATGATGTCAAGATTTTGGGCCGATGATATGCCTGAGAAGTGAAAATTAGACGAGATACATGGAGAAACGGATATAGTTACTCTTTATTGTCAAAATGAATTTGTCTTTGGTGAGAAAGAAGAGCAAAAAATTTTTAGAAGAAGGATCTCGGAAAGCAAATAGAGGAGAGCCGTCAGAAGGATGGTTGATAGCCAGGTGATTTGATAAGGCACAAACGGGACAAAAGATATCCTCTCGCTGAGTCAGTGAGCAGTTGGCTCCAGCGAAACGAGTCGTTTTAGTCCAAGGGATGTGAATGGTGACAGCACAATGATCGTGTACAGAAGCAAAACGGATGTTGCAATTTATAGTAATGTTGCGTACAGGATCGAAATTTTTGTAAGATAAAGGCAAAAGTTCGCCAAGACGCTAACAACCCCAAAAGGCAGTGAGAGCGGCTGCCCAGATAGCGTGGCTACGGGGCGCTGTGAAATCGAGAGAGTGATGGAGAGCTCAGAGGTGATCCAGTAAAATGGGATGACGTGGGGGTCGCTTGAAGGCTAAGCCTTGCGAAGCCGCAGAAGTTTGTAGTGATTTAACCCATGGATCATCACCCATCCATTCAGCACGATTGAATAAATGCCAGAGGCGTAGACCGTTAATCCAAATTTTGATAGCTTGAGCTGAGCAGGTGGCGATGTGACTGGCAATGAAGCCTGCAATAAGGATGGGGTCTGCAGGCATGCGTAAATTTTCGGGAACGTGCTGCGAGTCGCAGAATTGAGTGAAACGAAGAATACCTGCACCATAGCATTGGCGGGTCTTTTCTTCAATGGAGAACAGGAGTCCCATAAATATTTTGGTGCGAACAGAGAGGGAAAGTTTTTGAGACACGGTGTTATCCATGAGGACGCCATGTGGAGTCTTCCAAAGAATAAGACGACGATCAGCTGGGACAAGGGGTTGGAGATCCGATGGTAAGTAAGAGTTGTTTTGATTTGGGGCTCGGGGAGAGATGTTGCGTAATGAAGCAACTGCAAGAAATCGAGGATTGTCAGATGGGATAGATGAATCTCCTGAGGGCCTTTGAGAGAGCGTTGAGGACGATGAAATGGTGGAATGTAGTTGATTAGAGTAGTGAATCTGGGAAATTGTTTGATGACGTGGAGAGTAAATGCTTGATGGGTTGCATTTCGTAGTCATTGTTGATTTGGGCTTGTAAATATTGCACAATTCGATTGATTTTGAAGACTTTGGTTTATAAATATGATGGGGTTGGACTGCTGTTGTCGAAGTGGAATGGGACAAAGAATAGAAAGTGTTGTTCGAAGACGAAGGGAGTTTAGACGGTTTGTCAGTGGAAATGGAAGATGATGGCGGTTTGGCAGTGGAAATGGAAGATGATGAAATGTTCAGGTGACCAGGAATGTAAATGTCTTGTTTGGCGGGTGTTCTCATGATATAAGGTCTGTAACAGGGTACATAAATGTTTGGAGAAGCGTGAGGATGCTGAAGATTCCCAAGAGAAAGAGATTTTTGGTGGGGTTTGGAGAATGTGGACATTGAGGTGCATGGAGAAACAATGTCCGAGGTGCGCTGTCACACCTGAAAGGTTTTGTTACTCATGAATAAAAGAATTAGCAATATCATTGGGCAGCTCAAATGCCCAATGAAGATGGATAGAGTTTGGCGGAGCGCACTCCCCACGCGAGAGTGCATCCGCTGGATTTAAATGTGAAGGAATGTAACAATAAGAAGGCACGATCATGCATTCATTAAGAACAGCATATGAGCATCGGACGCAGAGGTTGAGATGAAACAAATGAGTGCGCCCCTTTTGATGGGCACCGATGGCGCCAGAGTTATCAGAGTGGACGAGAATTCTCCTGAAGAACGAGGCATGAGTGAAAAAGGAAAGAGTGGAAAAAATAAAAGATTGCCTATTGTGAAAACCGAGTTGGCGCAAGAAATAGAACAAGATTTCGATCGCTATGGACTCGAGCCAACAGATATCTTGCCCGGGATGTTTCCAGTCAGACTTCAGGTTTAAAGTATAATGATGTTGGCCAAGCAAGATGCCGATGCCCCAGGATGTCGAGGCATCGACGTAAATACCTAGATTTTCCAGTGGTTGAAATTGGGAAGAGTTGGCGGAAAGCAGAAGTGTCCTGAAGACGGGCTTGCCACCATTTTAAGGAATGCACGAAAGAATTAGTGAGATGATGTTTGACGAATTTGTTGGCATGATAAGAGGACATGAAATTTGAAAAGACGGGTAGGTGCGAAGAGCCTTGAGGAAAAACAAAAGAAACATGAATTAGAGTGCCGTGCAAGACCTGAATGTCTCTGAGTGTAAAGCTGCTGCGATGATTTTCATGAGATTCCAACATCGAGGTTACGCGCAGCAAGTATTTTAAACGTTTATTATCCGGTAAGGAGACACGTTTGCGGGGCAAATCCCAGGAAAAACTGATGAATGTAAAGGAATCTGTGAATTCAGTGCCCGATTTATTGGTGTGCCAAGGGATATTAAGGCAAGAAACGAGATCGAGAACGGAATCCCTGTCATGAGCATAGAGAAAACCGTTATGGTGGAAAGGTCCGGATGTATTAGGAAATTGAAGACAGTTGATATCATCTTCGAATTTGAACAATAAACCGTTGTCTCCTAATTGAGCGGCCCAGATGTCAACCAAGGCATTAGCGATTTGGCCAGCATTACTGCTGGCAGGTCTTGCACCGAATGGATGATTATGGTCGATGTAGAATTTATCTTGGAAGCTGACAACTAGGAAAGGTTTATGCTCCGGCAACACTGGACATGTCCTGTGGAATGACTTGATGTCGAAGCAACATGCTTGAGTTCCGGGAGGTGATACAGCAATCTGAGAAATGGCATAAGTAACAGCAAATACAGAGAGAGATTTGATAAAGACATAGAAAGCAGCGGGAGGTGCGAGAAAGAACAAAGAAGGAGTAAGAAAGTATATAGAAAACATCAGGAGGTGTGAGAAAGGATGTGGAAAGGTTGAGACAAAGCCAGACTGAAATAGCGTGGCAGAAAGGCAGGCACAAAATGACATGAAAGAAAAGCCGACTGGTGTCAGAGAAAAGAAAGGATATAGAAAGACTGAGACAATGCCACACTGAAATAGTGTAGCAGAAAAGCAGGCACAAAATGACAGGAAAGAAACTCCAGCTGACATGAAAGAAAAGACGGTTACGCTGAGTTTATGCAACGAGAATCATAAAATGGGCAGCGAAATGCATAACAATTTTGACAATTAGTATTAAAGACTTACTTGCTCAGCAACAAGATGCGCAATGTCAAAACGCATCAGAAAGTCCTCTTTATCAATAAAACTGTTAACTGAGAAAACGCCAGTAAGAGGATTGTCTTTAGACAGATTCCTACAAACGCGGTATTTTGTGGGTAGACCGAGACCTGGGCGCTGAACGGCAACAATCAAGGGTGAGGAGTATATAGGGCCCCTCAAAATGTGTTCTGTATGAGATAAAGAAAAGGGGCCAGACATTCGGTATGCCGTAATCTCATCGTTCAGATATTCTCGAATAACCTCTGGGAATTCGGCAACGGATGGATGATTTCGAATAATAACAGAATCAGCGAGTATAGGCAGAGTGCCCAAAGGAAAGCCTTGTCGCAGATTTAAAACCAGATAAGGATAAAAACTTGACAAATCATGTTTAAGAAGAAGCCATTCAAAAGCTTTGGAGTTATAGGGATGAATTACATGTTCGAATAATTCGATGTCCTGAGGTGATGAAATGGAAGTCAAAGGCCGAGGGTGCACGTATATTGCAAGATCTGGGTAGCGAAGCATTTTAGGAGGTGGACGTTGACGGGGCTCAGGCGCAGATTCGCCCATTTTGAACGTGCAGACATGCTCATGATCATGCGAAGGCAGGGTGGTCTCCTCCACAGAGTGAGCATACGTGGACAGCTTCATTGCTGTGTCGGTTGTCGCAAGGTCGGTTGAGATTGTAGACTCCACAGATCCTTTGAGGCCGTCCCCCTCGTGGATTCTTGGCTGAGATGAGCTGATTTCCGGAAAGCCTGGCATACAAGAGCCTCCCGTCTTCGAAGGAGGTGGTATTGGCAGGATGTTCAGTGAACCGGTGTCCTCTTCCGCAAAGTAGGCACGCCGGTGCAGTCTCTCGAAAAAACGATGTGTTATTTTTGGAAACGGACCTAAGCGTAGTGGCGTCAGAGGCATAAGAAAAACGTGGCACCTTAGATTCAGACATCCTCCTATGATCCTCCACAAGTGCATGATGAGACTGAAGAATGATGTCCACACGGGACGCATACTTAGACCAGTCAAAGACGACATTGGCCATGAGAATATCTAGACGCGCTTCGCGCTCGAACTTATACCAAAGAGGGTAAGTATCCTCGAAGTTTTCAATCTGTTGAAAGAAGTTCAGATGTTTATCATACTCGATTGCATGATTCGTAGAGAGTGATGCTGGATCATCAGCAGGATCTGACTGCGAAGGCTTCTTGGAGAGCAGATTGAGAGCTTCCCGAAGATTCTTAGAGGCCTCAATGAAGCGCATTGGAGTGAGACATGTATGCGTGTCATCATTACCCCAGGCCAGAATCATCTTGGCAACGTCGAGGAGGAGAACCTTGTCTGTGGATCTATCATCCGAATTGAATGAGGGCACTACCTTCGTGTGAACGGTCTGGGGAGAATTGTTGACTAAGTCTATATGATGATTAGTAAAGAAATGAAGAGGAGGAGGGAAACGATTCCGAATGTTGAGTAGGTAGACGGTGGGGATGACTACCTCACGAGATTTACCCAAGGAACGCCTAATCGGATTGGGCATCTCCATGCTTTCCAACAGATTCGCTCGAATCGTGCCATCAGCTTCCTTGTCCTTTTCTTTAGAGGCCTGTCACTCGTGCTCAGCTTGTTTCTTGCCCTGAATCCAAGTAGCCGAGATGTCTCGCAGTAATGATGGAGGTAAAGGAGACAAGAGAGCGCAGAGAGCCTCACAATCAATTAGGTCTTGGATCTCTTCTTTAGTATAGAGGTAAAAGGCTTTAAGGGGAGGACCGATATCTAAGTCTCGGGGTCGAGGAACCGGAGTGTTTTTGACATTGACAGTCTGAAGAACACTAGCATCGTTGAACTCCTCTGCGGCAGCATTCTGACGGACTCTGACAGCCAGCGACAGCTCGAAGCGACTGATTCCATCAGGCTGAAGAACCTTCCCATCAAAATCGAAATCTTCTGGTATGGGACCCGGTATTCCTGCATTAGGCAACAACGCGACCTCGAGGGGAGGATCAGCGACCGCGTCGCTCGCAGTATTAGAAGATACGGCTTGAGAAGGAAAACTGCGATCATTCGAGTCCCGGGCGGAAGGAGAGGGGGACTGAGCCCGAGAACGGGCAGCATTGGAATCAGACATAAAGTAACGATTTTATTACAAGCTGAGGCGACGACAAGTAGTAAAAGCGAAAATGAAAGAAGTTGAAATGAAACAGTGTAGGTTTCACCTAAACACAATAGTAGGAGTGTCCAGAAAAGGAAAGAGCACGGTCCACGCGGGCCACCCGCCTTATCTCACGCTGGGCTAGCGGGCAAGCCCGTAGCACAGCTTCCAATAAGGCGAGTTGACCTATGGGACTTTCTATGTTTCCTTTTTGGGCATGTTTGCATAACCAACCGTCTCATACTTAGACTTG
>QGOA01007976.1:0-10781 GCA_003313075.1 Termitomyces sp. MG16
ACCGTTTCATGGGCTCCTTCGTGTGGGCGTTCATATCATCTCATTGCCACTGGAGGTCGTGATGGTCGAGTCCGTATCTGGCGTGTCAAGCCAGGCGAAGACCTGGATGGAGAAGACGAAGACGAAGAAGAAGAGGGCAAGTGGACCGCGAACGTTGTTGCTGATTTTGATCAACATAAGTAAGTGACGCTCAGTTGTACAAAAATTTCAGGACTGACAAGTCACCCATCAAAAGGTCAGCTATAGGCAGAGTAGAATGGAATATCACCGGGTGAGTTTGATGTCTATTGTGATATCTTCACGCCAAGTTAAGTTGACATGTAGCACGGTCCTTTCGTCCACTGGAAATGATGGACGTGTTCGGCTGTGGAAGGCAACTTCAGGGAGCGTGTGGCGACCAGCAGGAAGCATAGGTGTAGAGGAGGCGGAGGACTCTGAGCGACAGGAGAACAGAGATACCGATATGGAAGGATAATTTCTAGTCATTCCGGCAGAATCATAGCCCAGGTGACGAACTACCGAGTCAATCGGACTTGTCATTGAGAATTGTCATCGTCTCATAGATACATTGATTAATGTAGCTGCATTCGACATACTGTGGAGCAGCTGCAGTGAAAATTAGACAATCCCAGTTCCGTGTGAGACAAACCTTCCTAATCCTATTGGATGCACAAGGTACGTCTCTAAAATTACCACATCATGATGAAGAAGTCATTCGGCTTTGAAAACTTCTTTCCTGCGAACTCTGCAGGATCACAGATATTGGAATTATTCAAAACGCCACCTCTACCTCAACCTCATGGCCACAGCTTCTCAATTCTTCCTTGATTGATACGATATGTCAGGAATCAGAGGCTGTACGAAATGGGGGGATAGTTATCAAAAATTCTTGTTCCTTCAAAATCTACAAGAGCTGTCCTAGTCGTTATGAAGGGTCCTTATCGAAACTGTCGGATTGCATTGTGCTTGACATGCTCGAGGTGCACGACCCAGGACATTGTGCATATATATAAGGTTTTATTGCAAAACCTTACAGAATTGCAGTCTTGTGAAATTACACTTGATTTACATCACATTGCGTGTCAAATTTCCTTGGGACCTCATGGGAGGCCCTATGGACGATCCGTCTCATGTTTCGTGAACAGCTGAGCTTGATGGACAGTTGTACTTGATGAACTTGATCAGTTGTGCTTAATGAACAGTTGTGCCTGTGCCTGATGAATAGTCTTGCTCGTACATATATAAGTATGCCAGAATTTGCAGAACAGAAACAACTCATCCGTGACAACTCTTAATGGCGTCTACAACCTTACAAATCCCGGCTGGTGGGCAAGTCTCTGACCTAGTCGCACTTATCAAGAATGCAGCAAATATTATTGAATCTCATTACTTAGAATCTTCGCGACCGACTGTTCCTTCTTTAAATAGCCTGGATCCTCATCCATTGGACTCAACCATCTCATCTGTTCGTATGAGAGATGCAATTCAGTTACTTGAAGGTGCATGTGCCCAATTGTGTTCGACACTCGTACGGCCGAGTCATACTATAGTCAATGTACGTCTAAATTTCTTATCCCAACTTTTGTTCACACGTTATCACAGAGGGCCATGCAGGTACTCATTATAGAATGTCTACGAAGATTCATGCTTTTACCATCTCACAGTTCTACGAACCTGCTTGCTTGAGGGTTGTCGTTACCTTTAAGATAGCGGATATCCTTCAAGGACAACCATCTGGGATGCATGTCAAAGAAATAGGAGAAAGGGCAGGTGTAAATCATGAAAAACTCGGCCGAATCATGCGCCTGCTCGCCACTAAACATATTTTTCGAGAAGGTAATGAAAACTAAAGACGCCTTCTCAACCAATTTAACGATATAAACATTAAATATTTTTGGTTTACAGTCACCACAGATTGCTTCGCTAACAACCGATTGAGCCTCCAGCTTCTCTCTTCGAACCCCATGTCAAAATTCCTGTCTTTTATGTAAGCAGCTGATTCCTTGGCCTTTACAAAAGTGATCTCTGATCCACTTGACAAATCTAGCTGCGGGGAAAATAGCGATGCAACCTCAAAGCTTGTCGATGTTTTGGCTGATCCGGACTGGGGAAATTCGGAAGCAATTAACCGATCTGCATGGAACAATTTGACCGGATATAAGGGCTCTCTCTTTCAGCATTGGGTATGTATGTTGTCTGTGGCGTCTACTTTCAATTACAGACAGTCGGCACTAGGCATCCCCAGAGGGAGCCAAAGCGGGAGCGACCTTTGGGGTCGGAATCGGTGGCTGGAATGATGCTATACAAAGTGCAGCAGTCCTTGGAGGTGTGTTCTCAGCAATCTATTTTTGTGAATGTGAACCTTAGAGAGGGTAGACTTTCCTTGGAAAATGTATCCTCCTGGAACTACAGTCAACGATGTCGGCGGAGGCGTTGGGCTCATTGCTATGGAACTGATCAAAGCCTTTCCAAACCTACAATTAAAGCTTCAAGACCTACCTGATCGTATTGTCCAGGCAAAAACGGAAGTTTGGCCGAGACTTTTGCCTTCCGCAGTTGCCGAAAAACGGATTGAGTTCAAGGCTATGGATTTCTTTGTTGAATCGCCAATTGCAGGATGTGATGTATACTACGTGAGTATATTCACCGCATGTTTCGGCCTCTGTAACTCAACAAGCAACCTCAGTTGAAGAATGTCATGTGAGGACTTAAGGCTCATGTTCAAATGCAAGGACCGAATTATTTATAATCGATATCAGACATGATTGGCCTGACGAAGCTTGTGTTCAAATCCTTCGTAATATACACACAGTCCTCAAGCCTGGTGCTCGTGTCCTTGTTCGTACGTGGTTCCTCCAAAGAGTATCTGACCATACTTGGCTACACTCATTGATGACTACGTAATACAGACGAATACGTCCTTCAGCATGTGAATCGCACGAATGCATTGAATCATATGTTCACTGAGGCACCTGCGCCGATGCTTCCGAACTTCGGCACGGGTCAAATCAGAAAGTACAATATTGATTTGCTTATGATGTCCTTACAAAACGGCAGAGAGCGTACACTGGAGAATTTTATTGATATCGGCAACAAAGCCAATCTTCAGTTCGTCAAGCTTTGGCATGTAGGTGAGATGGGTGTGGTCGAATACCAACGGGCATGAATTTGAAGGCCTATATATCATACTTACAAATGAAGTCATGTTGTACAAACTGTTTTCTAGTTATAGCCTTTTTGGCTCAGAAGCGCACATGTTACTGCTTGTATGCAAGAAGTCCCTTTTTGCTATTCCTTGCTATGATATACATTGTTTTACTAAGATATCAGTTCACATCGGCTCTTTTGCTATTAGTTTTATATCAATTGCTCACCTTGAACTCATCTTTTTAAAGTGACTAGAGTTTCAAGTGTGAATTGGTTGGAAATATAAATAAGTATTATATCTGGTAGAGTAAGTGTAAGTATGTGAGTGGGGATTGTAAGATATATGTATACACACCTCAGGAGCAACCAACGTAGTGGTAAGCGACTGAGGTGTGTGGACTACTATGGCTGACGGGGCAATTGACACCCCATAGTCGACAAGTCACAAAATGTCACATCAATCAGAATGTGCCGTTACGGCTATCAAGACATGTCAACGTTAACGAGGACAGTTTTGTTAAGTTGTACTCTTTGACTTCCCCGCGCCTGCGCACAATGGCACCCTAGTATGTATTGACTATTCTTACACTGGTGTTACGACAATTGTATTGTTTAATGTTGGTTGGGTGAGACCCTCTGCAGGTGCTCCGGACCTGTCACAAACTTACCGATCTCTTGTAATTACTCAGAACAACTCTCATCAGCATTTTCCTATGTCTCGTTTGCTCCTAGTTACGTATTCTCCTTTGTTATTTCTCCTTATTTTTCTCCTAATTTTATCACGTTGTACTACATTTCTGAAATCTTTCCCTATTCGATCTCACCCTGATTCTGATTTTCTCTATTCTAAACTACTATAAAAACCTCATGTATTCAGTAAATATCTTTAGGCAATCAACACAGTTGCCAACTTTTGTACGCTCGTTCTCTTGAGTCTTAAGTTTTCTCTTGAGTTCTTGAACGAGTCCTGACAAAGTTTGATTGCCTCATATTATATGGCCACGACTTCCGTCTATCTAGATTATAATTCCCCAACTATCCAGCCTCCAGCTCTAAATCCCGAAAACTACGTTCCTCACACCTCTCCTGGCATTGATTTTGCCCAACTCGCCGGTAATTTTGATCCCACAGCAATCCCTCTGATGGAACAAGGTCAAAATCTGGACTCGACAGGAAATGCTTCTGCTTTCACACCTGAGTTTGCAGCCATTCTCGCTCAGCTTACACACAATCAGACTATGCTTCAGAATAGCCTCATCGACGTAATGAACGAGGTTGCTTGCCATTCTGCTAATGATCAGATTCCTAGTTCTCGTGGCAGCACCATTAAACTCCGTAGTGCATGCCTTTTTAATGGGAAACATGGTGAAGTTACTTCTTTCATTTCGGAAGTAAAACGTATCATAGAGTTCCACACCACTTCCTTCCCTGACAACCATTCCAAAGTCCTTTACGTCAGGTTACACCTCAAAGACGGGTTACCCATCGAATGGTTTAATCATCTCGAATGGTCTGGTTCTCTGCTCCTCTATGATTGGAACAACTTTCTCCTTGCTTTCTGCAAGAAGTTCTCCAATCCAAGCCTTATCCAGAATGCCAAACTTAAACTCGACTCACTCAAGCAAACTGGCTTGGCCCATTATTATCTTATGGCTTTCATGGAACTCGCTAGTTATTGTAAGCCTGGCTTACAGCATCCCCATATGCTACATATATAGTGTGTCATAGCTGAATAGATATCTATTCAGTTATTCTGCCTTTTGGCTGTACGGTTCTGTCGGACACACTCAGAGCATGATTACATTAACTGAATAGATCCGGCTGAGAGTTCAATCCCGGCCCATGGCAAAACTGTCTACTGTGTGCCGGCCATGGTTACTGTGGGGTTGAATGGAGCTCAGTTGCAAGGGGTTGTACCCTTGGGGTAGCGATATGTGTGCCCTGCACCTCTGGTAACCCACAGAGAAACTCCGGGAACCCAGGATTGGGGCTAGTTCTGGCTGGAGGGGTCATGGTCCAGAGGGGGTGAGGGTGTAAGCCTGGCTTACAGCATCCCCATATGCTACATATATAGTGTGTCATAGCTGAATAGATATCTATTCAGTTATTCTGCCTTTTGGCTGTACGGTTCTGTCGGACACACTCAGAGCATGATTACAGTTATTTAGACATGACTGAACAGACTAAGATTACTCGTTTCATAAAAAGACTGAAATCAACAGTACAGGATCATCTCGTTAACATCGTAGATTGTCTCTTAACACTAGAAGCATGGGAATCATTGGTCATATTCATTGATACAAATCTTCATCAATGTGAGGTTGAGAAATGCATCGAATCTGGCAAGAAGAAGAAGGATATGAACAGAAACTCTTCCCATCACTACCTAGCTTCTACTTCCAACACTGCTCTGACAAGCAACTCTAGTTCTACCTCTGACGTTGTACTCATGGAAGTCAATACAATTTTTAGCCCTGGGACATCGAAACCTTGTGGACCTCTCACTACTGCCAAACGCAAACATTGCATGAAGAATAATCTCTGCCTTTACTGCGGTAAAGAAGGTCACAAGGCCACGGACTGCAACAAATGCAAGGCCAAACATGGGAGTGTGGAAAAAGCCACACTAAAGACCAACTAGTTCCCAGGTCTTCAGCAACGACGGATGGAACTGAGTTGCTTCCCTGTCACTGCAATGAGCCAAAATTTGTCAGGACCACTACTGGCAAGTGGACAGCTCAGTCGACTCCAGCACCCAATTTTCTTTTATCTACTCATGTTCGTTTATCACCTCATAATAGAAATCATTTCTTTATCCCAGTTACACTATCATTCTCTCAAAGAAAATTGATCAAAACATATGCATTTATCGACAGCGGTGCAACTGGCTCCCACATCTCTAATACCTTTTCCTCTCGCCATTCTCTTCCTTGTGCTCCTAAACCCTCTCCTGTTCCTATTTATACAATTGACAATCACCCCATGACTTCTGGTTTGCTCACTCATGATATCATTACTCAAATCAAAGTCCGTGACCATCAAGAAGTTATTTGTTTAGGCATTGTCTCTATGCCATACCCTATACTACTAGGCCTCGACTGGCTCACGCAACACAACTCTTCAATTGACTGGGCTCACGGACAACTGTCCCTTTCTTGTTGTGGAGCTAATCATGACTTCCCTGTCACCATGTTCGGTCAAGGCTACGGCCCTGTAAAATCTGACGCTTACCCTGTATCTTCTGTCGGCTCCCTTGGATTAGGCCTAGGTCTACCTAAGATGCCTCTTACTAAAGTTTTGAAGGTTCTTGATTTGCCCAGTGACAAGCCACCTTGTAACTTTCCAAGCTACAAGTCAACAGATCCAACTTTGTCAGCCTCTATTCTCTGTCCTCCAACTCAAAACGGCATTAGTTGCAAAGAGCTCCTCGCAATTTGGTCGACCCCTCTGTCTAAACCTGATCCAATATACAGTCTGAAGAACAAACCAATCAATATCAATATCTGTTCACCAATGCGTTTCTGAAAATATGCCAAAAATCAAGCGGTCTCTTGTATTTGGTATACTCCTGACAACGAGCTTATAGAGCGCATTAACACTATCTCTACTTCTTCTTCTCCAAATCCAGTGTCTCACAAATTACCACCACCTGAACCACCTCCAACAGCTTTCTCAAACCGATCCTCCAAATCTAAGAATGAGATCCTCCAAATCGTACCAGAACATTATCATGCCTACCTCAATGTCTTTGATCCAATTGAAGTCAAGAAGCTACCATAACATTGCCCATATGACATTTCGATTGACATTGAAGATGGCAAGACACCCCCATTTGGTCCAATTTACTCTCTCTCTCACGACTAACAAATCGCCCTTTTTGAATATATTGAAGAACAACTTTCTAAAGGTTTTATTCGCCAATCTACATCATCAGCAGCATCACCCATCCTTTTTGTCTGCCAAAAAACAGGAGACCTTCAACTCTGCATGGATTATCAAGGACTTAATTCAATTACAAAAAAGAATCACTATTCTTTGCCGCTTACTTCTGATCTTCTAGATTGAGTCCAGGGTTGCAACAAGTTTACAGTAATTGACTTGAAAAATGCATTTAACTTAATACATGTCAAGAAAGGCGATGAATGGAAGATGGCTTTTTGCACACACCTTGGACTATTCAAATATACAGTCATGCCATTTGGACTTACGAACACTCGTGCAACTTTTCAAGCCTTTATTCAAGACATACTTCGAGATATTCTTGACATCTCATGCATTGTATACCTTGACAATATATTAATATTTTTTAGACCAGAAGAGGATTATAATGCATGAGTTCAAGCTGCTTTAGAATGCCTCCATAATGCCAACCTATTTGCAAATGCCAAGAAATGCAAATTTGACAAATCTCAAGTTGAGTACCTTGGTTATATCATCTCTGCCAATGGTGTCCAAATGAATCCCAAGAAACTTGACACTATCATAAAATGGCCTACACCCACCTCCATAAAATATATCCAGCAATTTCTTGAGTTCTGTAATTTTTACTGTGACTTTGTAGCACGGTACTCCAAAATCTGCCTTCTACTACATGCTCTCACCACTAAACAATGCAAGTCCAAATTCCCAGGACTGAATATTACTGCCCATGAATGTGTTTGAGAAACTAAAGATCGCATTTACAACTGCTCTGGTATTACAGCATTTCAATCTGACACTTTCCTCTACCATAGTCACTGATGCTTCTGATTTTGCCCTCTCTGCCATTCATTTACAACCTGACAAGAACTCACTTCTCCATCCTGTTGTCTATTACTTCCGGAAACTTACACCCACTAAGATCAACTACAAAGTCCATGACAAGGAACTTCTAGGCATTATCAAAGCTTTCCATGAGTGGCGTTCCTGGCTTATTGGATTCCCCCACACAATCATGGCTATCACTGACCACTCAAATCTTTGATATTTTATGTCCTCTCAACTCCTCAACCGACGCCAAGCACGCTGGTCCTCATTCCTCTCAGAATTTGATTTTCAATTAGACTTCACACCAGGAACAAAAAACCTGGCAGACCCTGCTTTGTGATGCCTGGATTATGAACTTAAAAAAGGGGATGAGACTACTGTCAACCAGTGCCAAGCACTCCTGAACCTTTACCATACCGCTCGAATTTTTCTTTTCCAAACCTCTCCTAGTACCTCATCAACCTCTATAAATGCTCTTTCCACCTTTACCTTCGACAATTCCAAACTTCTTGATGAATTCAAAGTTGCTTATCATACCGATACTGAATGGCAAACACTACTTCATCAAAATGATAACTCCATCACTCAAGAGAACGACCTCATATTTCATAACAGCCACCTTTTTGTCCCTGCTCCTCTTCACCCTAAAATCCTGTACTCTCATCACAATTCAGTGATTTCTGGTCACCCTGGATGTGCGGTAACTTATGACAATCTTTGCCATGACTTTTCATGGCCTGGTATACAGACTTATTTCCATGCCTACGTAAAATCCTGCAAAATCTGTGCCCACACTAAGAACACCACCTACAAGCCTTATGGTCTCCTCCAGCCCCTTGATATTCCAAACCATCCTTGGCAGTCCATATCTATAGACTTTATTACTAAACTCCCTCAATCCCATGGGTACAATTCCATTTGGGTTATCTGTAACTGATTGACATGTGCAGCACATTTTATTTCCATTTGCAAGTCCATGGACGCCCCTGAACTTGCACGACTCTATCTCGACTACATTTTCTATCATTACAGTTTTCCCCAATCCATTGTCTCCAACCAAGGATCTATCTTTGTCTCCTCATTTTTCACTAATCTCATGTTGCTCATCAGCACAAAGATATGTCCCTCTACAGCATACCACCCTCAAACCGACAGACTCACTAAATGAACAAATCAGACTCTCGAGACATATTTACGCACTTACACATCCTATCAACAAGACGACTGGGTGGACTACCTCATGCTCACCAAATTCTTGTTCAACAATCAAATAAATTCATCTACCAAACAAACCCCATTCTATGCAAACCTTGGTTACAATCCTGACTTCAAGATTTGACTCACTGAATGTACTACAAATCCTGCAGCTTCCAATCTTGCCAACTATTTACAAGAAATTTGCAATGAACTTATCCTCAAACTAGAATAAGTGAACAACTACATGGCAAAATACTATAATCATCATCATACACTAGCACCTGAATTCAACCTCAGTGACCTCGTATGGCTCCTTTGTCATAACATCAAGACTTCAAGACCCTCTAACAAGCTTGACTATTGTTGCATAGGGCCTTTCAAGGTCCTAGCTTGCCATGGACTTTTATCCTATCTCCTTGAACTTCCAGAGTCTTATTCTCTGTCAGGTTCCGCTGAGTCGGGGGCTTTCCGGGAAAGCAACGCCCTTACAATGCGAACTTGACCTACGAATACTCGGGTGTCTGGAACTCTGGGGCTAGGACTCTGGGGTTCAAGACAAGGACGGGGGTAACCCCGGGATAGGGGACTAGAGTCCGGGGGTAACCCCGGGGAGGTAACTGAGGTTAGAGGGGGTCGAGTCGTGAACCGGAGGTTCTAAGACGAGACCAAGTTAGTAAATCAAGAGTCGCGAAGTGCGTACCAAAACTTAGAGCACGCAAATACTTAGGCGTGCCAGTCGAAGCGTACCAATCAAGGCGTACCAGTCAAGCAAAAGGGCACGCAATAACCAAAGTAATATCAAGACTAGCGAATACAACAGGGAACTATGCTATAAGTACTACGGGGCCGGGTCTTGGGGTTCCGGGATGTCTGGGATGGGTTCTGGGGGTCATTGAGTAGCGGCAGGGGCTGTATACCGGGATTGCGTGTGTGGGGCGCGTGATCAATTGGCACAGATGGAGCCGTGATACGTGATGCGCGATGTCTGGAGCAAGTTGCGTGATCCGATCGTTGATCGGGGCTGGTGGCGGCTGATGGCGGTCCTTGATGCGCGTGATGGCGGTGTCGGCGGTCGTGATGGCGGGGCGTGTCCTGTGGGGTTGGAGGGAGGGTCCCGGAGGGTGTTCCGGGGGTGTTCCGGGGTGGGCCCGGAGGGAAGGGGTCGTGACATCACCCCCCCCTCAGCGCTGAGACCCTCCGAGGTGCGCGTAGCCGGTGGTTCGGACCGGGGTTCAACTATGGGATCCGGCACCTGACTTGCCACATATCGAAAAAAATTTTACCGTCAAGTTCAAACATGTCGCGTACGCCAACACATTTCCCGACGCCCCCACACACTAACAAGGTTGCGCCCCTCATGGCCTGGGAGGCCCGGGACGCGCGATACCGAGCCCGCCTTGACCGGGAGCGTGTGGCGGAGCTCGTCCGGCAACGTGAGTGCCTCCCGCGTCATCCGCCTGTCTCAGCTGACCTTCCTATTCCAGAACAACTCAGTAATCCTGCCCCAGAAGCGGGCCCCAGTCGGCGTCCGGAGTCTGCTCCCGAGGCGGGCCCTAGTGCCTTCCCGGAGTCCCGTCCCAGTCGTCCCGTGCCTACCTTTGCGCGGATGACTGTCCGCCCCCCCGCCGTCGCCCTTCCCTGCGTCCTCGTCTCGTCGCTCCTCGTTTCCGGCGATCCGGGATGGGCACGGG
>QGOA01007978.1:0-12635 GCA_003313075.1 Termitomyces sp. MG16
CACTCCATCACCCTTCTGTCCGTCAGAGCACCTAAGCGATGTCAGGCGCCAAATCGAGATGCTAAGTGGTGTCAGACGCCAAGGTCAAACGCCAAGCTGTCCGTCAGTTTTTGATAGATCATCAGGCTTCTTGCTAAGCGCTGTCGTCAATGACTGATGCCATCTGTCAGTTGTCATTCTGTCTGCCGATCGGCGCTATCACTGATTGGATCTGCTTCTTGCCATGCACGGCCGTCAGAAATGGCTTAAAATAGGTAGAACACGTGCGCTAAGTTCGGAACGAGTGCGGCAAGGTTTCCGGAGCCGGTGCCGAGCCTGCCGTTGATGCGCCTAACCTGTATAGGGTCCTATCATCTCCCCCCAACTGAAAAATTGACTGTCCTCAGTCACCAAATAAGGCTACCGTTACCGCTTTTGTGACCAGTGGTCCGTGCGTTCTTGAGATTTGGTTTATAGTCCTGGCGCATGAGTGTGGACTTCGTTTCTTCTCCCCATTTTTACCTGGCGCTCAATAATATTAAAATGTCTTTCCGCATTCCAACTCCGCCCCCTGTTCCCTCCCAGGCTGCCCAGGAAGCTGCCTACGCTTATATCGCCAAGGCTAACAATTTCATTCGCCATATCGAGGGCGTTGGTGCCGAGGCGCCCCAAAAACTAGTGGTTGGCGTAATGAAGCTTTTGGAGCGTTGGTACGAGGTACGCATCCTTGGCGTTGGGTGGGAGCATGAGATCGAAGTGCGGGAATGGTGTCGTGCTCGGTATGTTGACAATCTTGGCGCCGAGTGGTTAGCGCCTTTCTCCCGTTTTGTAAGTTGCTTTTGCTGCCTGCCGTGTCGCTAGCTGATCGAGTTGCCAGGTGCCTCCTCCCGTCCCAACAATTGAGGACGAGCTGGAGGATATTCTGTCCGGTGCCTTGCCAATGACGGTAAGCGCGCCAGCGGCAGAGTGAGTATTCCTAACCCATTCCTTTAACTTAGCTTTGGTCTGATTTGTCTCCTCACAGCAAACAGGAGGTGCTGGCGCCTTTGGCACGGATGCAGGTAGCCGAGGAGCTGGCGGCGCGGCAAGAAGAAGTCTCCCAGGATGCTCGGGAGATCACCAGGGCTCTGGAGGAGCGGGAGCGGGTCAGGGAATTGGCGGAGGAAATGGAGGGAGTTGCTGCAGGGAAGGCGCCTGCCATTGAGAGGCAGGCGGTAGCAGAGGGATCCGGCAAGGTAGGTCGCGCCGGCAGCACTTTGAGCCCAGTGCTGCCGGCTAGCAAGTCGGGCTCGCCAAGGAAGCCGGTAGGCGCTTCCAAACGCAAGGTAAGTGATGAATTTTGCTTGCCGTTGCCGACGGTTGCTAATGACATCTGCAGAGTCGCAAGGCGGCTCCTCAATACGCGGTGAGTGGTACTTGCTTTTTGAACTTGAATTACTAAGTTTCTGTAGGCTCCAACCCAAAGCTCCTTCGACGACAAGGAGCTCAAAGGACTGTTGTTGCCGCGTCGCGAGGAGGCAGTCCTTGATGAGGGGCAAGAGGCCGGGGTCGTTATGGAGGAGATGAAGGGAAAGAAGACCGTTTCCCTGGCGACCTGGCAAGCGTTTAAGGAGGCGCGGGGAGCGGTAAGTGGCTTTTCCGTTTCATTTATTCTATTGCTGACTTGTAGCGCTAGTGTGACAAGTGCTGGGCGGACAACGACCCAGAAGGCTGCTGGTTCCCGACTGGGGCCCAACCATGTTATTGTTGTGGCGCTCTCAAGCGTGCCTGCACTATCGATGGGGCCAAAAGTCGCGAGCGTGGCGGCGCGCCAGACGCCCTCATCGAGAAGACGTTTACCCGTGCGGTGTTGGTTAGGAGGGCTAGGGAGTTTGTGGAGGGACAGAGGAAGAAGGTCGCTGCCGGTGGTATGGCAGCTGTTGGACGAGCCTCCTTGGCGTTGCCGACGCGCCAAGGAGATGGATCAGAATCAGTCGGCAACCAAGGCGCCGGCAAGCGCCAAGGGACTTCGGTCCCAGAAAAACGACAAGCCCCTTCCCCAAGCAAGGGGAAGGGCAAAGCAAAACGTCCTCGGGTGGTCTTGTCGTCGCCTTCCCCCTCGCCAGCGCCTCAAGATACCGAAATGGTCGATTTGGAGAAGGCCTTGGCGGCGAGTCGCCTGCCTCCTCGCAATTCTGAGGTGGGCCCAAGTGGCCTTCTGTCGCCTATTCATTTGGCGGTGAGGTCCCTTGGCGAGGAGCAGGAGGTAGGAGAGCGGGAAGCGGTTGGCGACTCGGCGCCTCAAGAGGAGCGGGAAGACGCTCCCGCAGACGTCGAGATGGGGGAGGAGAAGGCAGAGGGGGCGGCAATGGGAGGGGATGAGGACGCTGAAGGGGAGGAGGATGAAACCTTGGCGACGCAGCGCCAAGGCGACGAGGAGGTGGTAGCGGGAGAGGGTGAGGGGGCGGCCGGAGTCGCCAGGGAGGAGCCTGAGTGGCGCTGGCTACCTCCCTACAGTAGCGTGGCCCCTTGGGAGGTTTCAGACCCGGAGGACGTTGCCGGTCTGGAGCCTAGGCGCCCCGTGGTCGCCAGGATCAATCCCTCTTGGACCCCCCAGCCGGACTGAAGGAGCACAAATGATTGCCCTGTAGCCACCTTGTATTTGGTGATGGCCTCCTTATAGAGGCCCAGCCACGCAAATATATAGGCCAGGTGCTTATGCACCCATGGTCTTGGAAGGGTAGCTGGCGCAGATTGCACATACAAGTGCAAACCCAAAGAGGCTGCACCAGTAGATGTGCATGGCCTGGTTAAGGGCCAGACCAGTTCACACGTTGGGCATCTCAGGATGCTTATATAGAAGGGCATATGAGCCCAGATAGTCCAAAGCAAAAGGTTGCTTTGGGTCAGAAGGAGTCAGGCCTACAAAGGCCAGCCTCTCAGTTTCCTTGCAGTGATAAATCCACAAAGGAACAATTATATGTGGGACTTGCTCCCACTCCTTGGAACTCACAAAGAGTAATGCAATGGTTCTGTACTGGACCTCTCTGAATAATTGAGACATTGTTCTGTCTCAGGTAGTAGGGTGGCAGTTAAGGGCCACTTATTTGAACTTGTTGAGCAAGAGATAGCCCAACTGATGCTGACAAATTGGCATAAACTGATTGTTCACCAGTGCATGGAGCTGGCAAAGCTTCCAAGGGTTACGAAAAAATCTCTGTAGTGCAACTTGGTACACCTTGTTGTTGTGGAGTGTCTGTGCGGCGTTGCCCTCCTTGTCAGCCTCAAAGGTCCTGGCTGTGTGGGCTTCTTGCCCGATGAAGATAGTATTGGTTGCTGGCAACCAGTAGAATTGGGGAGCCAACCCTGCACTAAAGAATGGGTTCTGACACTCAATAGTGTGATCACAATAAATCACCATGCTGAGTGCATCAGAGATGTGCCTGGTTTCCTCTTCAAGGAGGGCAGCTCCTTACTTGGCACTATCCTTAGCGTGATGGTCCATCTTGGCCTGTCAATTGCTGTTGCACCTTTTGTGTGCCATGCATTGTGCTGCAGTTTCATGCAGCATGGAGGATTCCATATGAGCCTCTTCAGGCTCCTCATACTAGTTGTCATTGGAGGATGGGGACAGCAGCATTTCCAGGACAGAGCTCTCTGAATGTGGGTCCATTGCCCATATGCAACAAGGATAGTGGGCTGGGGGGCCCTCAACTAGCATGGCAGGTAAAAAGAGGATGTTAGCCCCTGGGGCCCCTTTTGGCGCATCCTCAGAAAAGTGCACATTGATGTAGGCATGCCCTTCCAAGTTCTTACCCTGATGATTCTTATGGAGTTGAGAGGCCTTAGCCTCAGTAGAGCATGCACTGACACCCTGCAAGCTCTGCTCCCCAGAGTATGTAGTGGATACCACAGATAATGGTTGTGACAATATGACCTCAGATGTGCCACTAGTGAGGCGCTGAATCAGTCAGGGGGCAGCTAAAGCAGGTACATATTGTAGAGAAAGATGTCCTGCCCTAGGCTGGCTTCCTGGCTAGAAACAGAAACCCTTGATTGAGTCAAGTAAGAGGATGTGTCCTCCACTCCTTGCTGACATGCCCTTAAAGTCAGTGTCCCAACTTGGAGGTGTAGTCTGCTGCTTATGAGCAGTGGAAAGGGCAAGGAGATCAGTTTTGCGCTGAGCGCACATGTGATCCATGTCATCTATTATCCAACAAATGAGGACAATGGCCTTTGCATCGTGGAGAAATGACAAGTCTGTGGGTAAATCGTACTTGTTGTCCCCTAGGCATTGGAGGAGGGAAGCCAGGACAAAGTTCTGGTTGTGAGTAGACTTGACAGCCCATGCTTTTTCTTTATCGTATCAAGAATGCAATTCTTCTTCTAAGCTGAGCTCAGGTTGGTGCAGCATCTCCAGCTGTTGTAACAAGAAGAGCCTGGCCAGGCTCTCTGCCAGCACTTCAGCTGGAGACTTGCTACTTTGGTTTGTATTGAGAGTTTCTGTGCTCTCAATGGCCATAGAGGCCTGCACAATAAATGCTTGGTGTCCCTCTGAGACATTGGCCAGTACTGTGGCCAACAGGGAAGCCGACTTGCCTCTCTTAGTGAACACCTTATACAAGGCATCATACTGGGGCAGCACACTCCAAGCTCTCATCCAAGCCAGGGAGTATGGCATCATTACTGGCACACTACCCATGCCAGGATAGTATGCCAGAGCATTAAACTGGGGCAAAGAATGTGTTTCCATTGCTCTCTTCACTATTATGAGGACAAGTTGCCCCTATTCTAACATCACTTAGGGGCTGAATAGCCCCCTATATAGGGCCTGCTGAGATTGGCCCTCAGAGTGATGTGGCACATAAGTGCCTGCTACTGTTTGCTGGGACAGATAACTGCCTATGGGTGCATTTTGGGGCATAAAGTTGCTCTGCATGAGTTGTTGTGGTAGATAGCCATTGATCACTGGCAGCTGCAGTGGGTAGCCCACCACTGGTTGTTGCTGCTGCTGTGGGAAGCCCACAATGTATTGTAATTGTCTCTACTGGGGCATATGTTGGGGAAGTGAGGGAGCCATTTGCCCTACCCTTTAGCTGACAGTATGCCCAATGGTGAAAACTCAAGTCCACTCTGCTGCTGCTGCTGTTCAACTGGGTCCATGGGCATGTTTCATGGTTGAAGAAAGAAAGGGAAAAAAAAGAAAATTTGAATTTTATGGCTTGTCTCAGCCACAGTTGCTGACCAACTTAGCCAAGCCGTGATTGGCACTGCCAATCAAATTAGGTGCCAGCACACTTACCTAACTGATATGGGTACTTAACACCCTTCAACTCCAAATAGTGGTCAAGTGCCACTAGCTTGGAGCAATGGGAGTATGGCTCCCATATTGTGTCTCTGAGAGACCAATATACTTCAAACTCAAGCATATTCTGCTCAGTTCACTGGTGCCCAATTATGCACTCAATGAACTAGTCATTGACTCATGCTCTCAAGTCATAGGGGCCTGGTGTCATTTTGTTAGGAAACAACACATTATCAGATGCATCATATGGTTGCAGCAGCGACACATGGAACTTTGGAACAATTTTGTTGTTCCTGCAATATCTGCAGCAGCTGCAGCACATAGTTGGAGGTACTAGGCTCTGTGCCTAGCACTCAGTATGGGCCTACCTATTTTGGGCAGAGCTTACTTGCCTGTCCTTTGGACAACCTCAGGTTATGTATTGACAAGTAGACTAACATTCTCACTGATATAGGCAGATCCTTCTGCTTGCAATGATTGGCATGTTTTGCCTGAAAGACCCGCATCTCAATAATAGTGT
This sequence comes from Termitomyces sp. MG16, assembly GCA_003313075.1. Lineage (NCBI taxonomy): Eukaryota > Fungi > Basidiomycota > Agaricomycetes > Agaricales > Lyophyllaceae > Termitomyces > Termitomyces sp. MG16. The sequence continues at coordinate 5,784 of QGOA01007978.1, forward strand.
CATGCACAGACACTATATTCTCCAGGGCCTGCTTGGTGAACTTGACTACTCTATAGTGGGCAACCACATCTGCACGAATCTTGTGCAGCATGGAGGGCATGTATTCTTCATTGAGCTCAAAGGGTGCATATTCTGTAGCCTCTGAAATACTTGCATTAATCACAAACTTAGTGAGTGGATGCCAGTCCACCCAGTCTTGTTGATCAGGGCAGACCACTGCCCTCAGAATCTGGCCTATACTGTGGTTGGCCCGCTCAGTCTGCCCATCCATCTGAGGATGGAATGACGTCAACATCAGGAGTTTGGCTCCTAACAGCTTGTGGAGTTCCCTCCACCATTGTGACATGAGTTTTGAGTTGTGGTTGCTCACGATAGTACTAGGCAGCTCATGTAGCCTAACAATCTCTCTAAGGTAGATTTACAACAGCTCCCTAGCTGTCAGCATTGTTTATAAGGTGCACCATGCTTGTCATTTGACATATCACCACCCAGAGGTAATCAAACCCTCTTGACTCAGGGAAGGGACCTATAAAGTCCATCCCAATGGAGTTCCAAGGCTTAACCAGTATTGGGAGCTGGTGCAGCTTCTCAGCAGGCAGTCCAGAGAACAGTTTGGCCCTCTACTATGCTGCACAAAATGTGCAGAACTTGGTCACCTCCTAGGCTATGCATGGCCACCAATACCATCTCCAAATGTACCCCAATACTTATGCGGCACCAAAGTGCTCTACCAGTGCATGGGCCTGGTCTAGCACACATGTCACAATAGTTTGTGAACAGAGAAGGCAGATTATTGCCACTTCTTGATAGTTTTCTGTCATGATTAAACCGTCAGGCCCCTGCCTGAATCTAGATGGTTGTCAGGATTGGTGATTATCTCAGCAAAGAGGAAGTCATGTCCATACTCCCACACCACTTCCTTATGGAAGTTGTTCTTCCTCAGGCTAGGTGGCTGGGACAAAGGCAACTTGTCTTCTAGCATGTTAGCCAGAGTAACTGGTTGATTGAAGCACTTGGATTTCCCATGCAAGGCTGATTTCCTGGCCTCATTTTTCTTTAGCAGCTCAGCAGCTATATCCTGCTCTTCATGCTGCTCCCTGAGGTGAGGACTTTGCCTCTGTTCATCATTACACATCATGTGTATGTCCAGAACATGTTCCTTGATCTTCTGGTACCAATAGAGAGGTAAGTCCTCTCTATCTGGATCTATGCAGCAATCTGCCTGCTCATACTTGTAAGGCTTACCAAGCCTCCCCAACTACATCACTCTCAAAGTAGCAAGACAAACAGTCTGCTACGTTATTGAGTTCACCTTTAACATAGATGATGTTGAATTGGTATCTCAACATGTAATCAATCTACCATCACTGACACAGCAATAAGTTCACCTGAGTTTTGAAGAACTCAAGCGCCTTGTGATTGTTAATGATATGGATGAGATATCCCATCAGCTTATTCTCCCACTTGAGGAGAGCCTCAAGTATGGCTAGGGTCTCTAGCTTGTGCACAGCATAATTTTGCTGAGTGGTTGTGAACTTTTTCAACATGAACCCTGCTGGGTGGCATGTCTGCCAGCTGCTCCCTTGGCCATACATAGCCCCAATGCCCATCTTAGACACATCACAGATGAGTCAGATAGGCTTGTCCCATCTGAGGTTGATTAGTCAAATTACCAGGGCCTTTATACAAACTTGTTTGACCATTTTGAAGCACTGCTGGTGCAGCAGCTGCCAATTGAATGGTGACTCATTCTGTATCATGGCTGTGAGTGGCTCTGTATAGACTGTCACATTGGGCAGAAAGCTTGATATGTAGTTGATAAGGCCAATAAAGCATTGAATATTATTATAGTTTCATGGTGTATGCCACTCCTGAATACAATCAAGCTTGTCTTGATTGGGATAAATACCCTGCTTGTCAATGACATGCCCTAAGCAATTTATACTTTGAGCATAAAGCTCACACTTTTTCCACTTCAAGTACAACTTGTACTTGTATAGTCATTCAAACACAACTCTGAGGTGCTGTTCATGCTCCTTCATGGAATCTGAATAGATGAATATGTCATCTAGGTAGACGTGCATAAATTGTCCTATTATGTCTTAGAATATAGAGGTCATCAACCTCTAAAAGGTCATGGGGGCATTACAGTCTCCAATTTGCATGATGTTGCTCATAAACATGCCTATAATCAAGGCAAACATGGTCTTGGATACATCTTTGGTGTGGATGCACACCTGCTTGTAAGCATCAGTGAGGTTGATTTTTGAGCAATACTTTGCTTGAGCCATGTCTTCCTGGATTACCTCTTGATCTGGCAAAGGAGTTATGTCCTTGATGGTATTATCATTGCACTGGCATGCATCAAGGGCAGTTTGAAGGGTACTGTCCTTCTTTGGAATGCACAGTAATGGTGCAGCCTGAGCAGTGGTGTATGATGACAACCATTGAGTATTTAAATAGCAATTAGTTTTATTGCATAGTTGCTCTTGGAGTGCACGTGAGCAGCATAGCAAGTGGTACTTATACTGCTTGCTTTTGTCTATGAGATTGATCTCATAGTTTACTTCCTGCCATGGTGGGAGCTCTTCCTTGGTCCTATTGACCATGTTGGCAAATTCCTCTTGCCATTGCTGATACAACCAAGAGATGTTGTTCTTACAAAGGCTTGTTGCCTTCTGCTTTTCCTTCAGATGCATCAGAGGAAGTACTTCCACTGTATCCAATGGTGGATGTGGCTGTTGTCCATATTGCTTGCAAACCATGAGTACCCAATCAACACTGTCATTGGGTATGTGCAGCCATAGTGGAGGGTCCACTCTCACTGCCTTACAAGCCATGAGAGTCTTTCCCTTACATATGATTAAATATGCCACAAACACTTTGTCCATAGCTGGATGACAATACACTGGTGTGATGGTGGTCTATCTTCGGTGTGCATTTTGCACACAAGTGGCTGCCACCAGCTTGTTCCACTCCTGCAGCATTCAAGGGTTGTATGCCTAGTTGTACTCAGGTAGGAGAGCTGGCTGCTCTCATAAGGACTGTGTGTCCTCACATCCTGAGACTTCTGCTTCTTGGTTGCTATTCCTCAAGTCATCTAACTTGACTCACAAGGATGTAGGTGGGCATATATCCACTGAGTCCTCAAGCTTTTTTACCTTGTGATAGTGTTTTCCTGGAGGCTTTGCACCTTGAGCATCTGGAGTGAGTCTTCACTTGTTTTTCATCTGGGAGGCTTGATACTCCTCCTTACTCATCATCACCACCTTGTGGTTGGAACTCAGTCTAGGCATAACCTATACATTCTCAACCACATCCTCCACTGTTGGCACTTTATGCCAACCAAGTCATGAAGAGTCCTTGCACTTCTCTGTAGTATAGTGATGTTGCAGATGATTATCAGTGTTGTCTATAGTAGCCTGTTTTGCTGAGATCACTTTCTCATTTATGAGCATCTGACAGTGCTCAAAGTCTAATATGACTTTGTTATGTTGCATGAATGGCATTTCCAGTATCATGTTGTAGCAATCAAAGTTTGCTACATTCATATATTCCTGGCTACATGAGCCTGGTGTCTGGATGGTTACATTTGTCCTGTACTGCACTATAGCATGGCTTCCTACAGTGCTCAGTTGCAAGACCAACAGAGTGTCTAACTTCTATCTAGAAATTCTGTACACATGAGCAAATTGGAGTGTAATATCCAAAGTGATACTTCTCAAATCTCATAAAGTCCAGGCTTTGTGGCTATTTACCTCCCATATGAGACCAGACACTTTTTGTCTGCACATTTCAATGTAGAGCACTGTAAAGTGCCCTCTGCTTGATGAAGGGTCATTTTTATTTGTACAATGTTATTCTTGTCATGGTCATTTAAAGATGGCCAATCTGTCATCACTACCAGGCACTCAGAGTTGCTGTCATAACTGTAGTACTCATTGTCAAAGGTGTCATCAAATACATCCACTGTAATGTACTCCTCTCCCTCTACAACCACATTCTTGGGCTTGTGCCTGGTGCCTCTTTCAGGGGCTCTTGATTGTCTGTGGGACGCTCAACCTCAGACTCAGTGGAGATATCTCCATCACTCCCACTTGCTGCTGCAGTATGTGCAGCACATAAGTGGACTTGGGATGCATATCTATTTTTTGGGGCTCCCACTTGTGTAGGGCAGCTGGTAGCATAGTGGCCTGGCTGGCCATATGCAAAACATGTTCCTGTCTGACTAGATGGGCTGGCTAGCTTGACATCTGGCTTTAGTTTAGGGTGTTCTCCATCTGGAGCCCACTCTGGTCATAGGCAGCTATGCCCTTGATTCCCAGCAGAGGCTCAGTGCACCACAAACTGTGTGTTGTGGTCACGGTCCATGTTGGCCTTCTTAGCCAGGAAGGTTCCTATATGGTGACCTTGTGGGGGTGCCACAGCAGGCATAGGTCATCTGCTTCCTCCTATTATAGCCACTACAATGCTTGTAGTGGTTAACAGTCTTCAAAGACTGCTCATACCTTATGGCATATGCCCACAAACTCCTCAACATTGTTAACCTCTAGAAACAACCCCTCCTCACATATCAGATAATGACACATGTCTGCTAAGATGCCATCCAAGAACATTTCAAGCATTGTGTATCCATTTAGGTATACTGCCATGTTCTGGGCATGGTTATTTAGAGTATTGTAGAATCCTTGTACACTCAACTTCTTGGTGTACTTGGCAGACTGGAAGTCTTGTCTTGCATCCTATAATGTTGAGGGATATACAAATCAATTGTACAGTTCAGTAAGGACTCCCTTAAACATCCCATCATATTAGACCCAATTGACATGCAATACTGCTCATCAGAACCAACTCATGGCCTCTCCAGCCAAGAACTTAGACAGAACAAAAATTCCTTCTTGTTCTATATGGTCATCCTCATATAAATACATGGCAAGGTGGATGCATATGTCCATTGTCCAGTCCTCCAAGTCACTGAATTTGGATGTGCCTGAATAGGCGTAAATGTGCCTACTATCTGCTTTATGCAGCTTCACTCTGTCTGGTAACTGTAAGGTTACTCCTAAAGCATCATTGACTACTTGATGAAGATGGTTGTGCATGGCTTCACAATGCATACAAATAGCCTCTCGCTGGCTCAAGAATCTAGTTGCTAGATCAGTGGCTTGGAGAAGCAATTTCCCTCATCCACTCTGCTGCAGACATCCCAAGCCTCCATGACTGTGGGCACAATTGCCTTTATCTCAGAGAATTGATCTAGAGTGCTCATCCTGGCATCTACCAGGGGCATCACGTCTTAGGGCACCATCTTAATCAAGGAAGTATCCTCAATCATGATTGTTGTGCTGCTCTGATTCTGGAGGAGACTGATTCTCTTGGCCCTGCATCATGAATCAACAACACATCTTGTCTATGGGCTTAGTGTCCTCAAATATGATGCCCTGATTGTCAGTAAGGGACTGTCCCTTAGTCCTAAGATCACTATTGTGCATACATTGATATGCAACTCTGTTGCTCAATATTTCTGCTATTAGTATGCACAGCATCAAGGATGCCTTGCTCTTCAGCTTAAATGCCATACTGGCTTGCCCTTCCAGACCTGACATCTCTGTCCTAGGATCTTAGTTATGCATGTGTAGAGGCCTTTCATGCCACTCTTGTCCTGCTGAAGTATAAAAGGTACTCACCGGTTTTATCTCAGGCACTTCCTGTGCCTGTGCTAGTGCTTCCACTAGCTCAACTCTGACATCTTGATTACAACATGCTGAGCATTCCTTGGATGTGTGGCTCCAGGGGCTCAACATCCCTGATTGCCTTGCGGCCTTATGCTGCAAATACATTTGGAATTCTATAATGAGAACCCTCACTATCAAATCAGTATATTTAATACTGAATATAGTGGACACCTTATGCCCTTGTTGCCTAAGTACTACTATATGTGCTGAAGCATATTGCTTGAGGCATGCCTGGGTGGTGTACTTCATCACCTCTAGGTGTAGATCCCAGAACATCTGCAAGTGCACAGTGTAAGTAGTTTTCAACTGCTGCTCCTCTGCTCTGGCATCATTATCAGTAAATGACTCAACAACCTCCTCTGGAAAATTGGCAACCTCTTAGACCTCCTCTACTGCTGGTGTGCATGGGAAACAATTTTCCATGCTGCCTGCTTCAGGAGTCGCATTCTCCTTCAGTACTTTCTCTATATGGGCTTCCGCTATCCTAGTAGGCATTGAGCCTACCATAGCCCACCTGGCCCCACTATTCTGGCTCAGAGACATAGGTCCCCTAGTTTGTATTAGCAAATTGGTCTCTCCTGAGATGCTCTGGGCACCTGTCAACTACTTGACCTCATCAGGAGGCTCTTTGGAAGCCAATCAGCTAGACCATCAAAGTCCTTCTGGCAGTTGCATAACTGAGGAAGTTAATCCCTCTGGCATTTTGTCCTGAGGCCATTGCTGGCCATCATGTTGCAAGCTCTTAGCTCTCTGGGCCTCACTCTCATTCCTGGGCAGGTCAGTGCTCTGATCTCAATCTTGAGTCTTGGGTCTTGACTGGCCCACATTGGATGCTTGCATGTCCTGAGTGTCTGCTAGGTCGCCCCATAGGTCGTGGGTATTCTGCCCACCATCAGTGGTAACTGCAGATATAGGGTTACTTATTGATCTTCTGTCTGAAATTTGCATGGTGTGGCTGTGCAAGAAGCTTGAAGCTAATAGAGTTTTGTCAATGAACTCAGTGACTGATGTCAAATGCTAGGCAATAGATCCTAGCTAGCAGATTCAAAAAAATGTAACAAAGTTACAAAATCAGTAAGAGCTTACAATTCACACTACACAGAATCAGACCAGTCTG
>QGOA01007980.1:0-27175 GCA_003313075.1 Termitomyces sp. MG16
TTATATTCCTCTTGCTAAAATGTATTGTTTCATGAAAGGAATAAAACCTTAAAACAGATTTTCAAAATTCTTCAAATTGATGGAGATAGATTTTTTGTTTGACTTCAATTTGGCCACCTACTATATATGGTAAAAAGGGTCCTACCATATATAGTAATCTATACATTGAGAGCTGCTGCGACTCTCTGAAATCCTTCTATGTGATGTATACCATGCTGAACTAAATTTTTGAACTTGAATTTATGCTTCCTTTGCTCTTAGACCTCCTTTATATGCTTCTATCCACCTTTTCATCTGATGTTCCCATTTTTGAATAGTTAAAATAGATACCAATTCCAATGCCTTGGGCATATTTTCTTGTAACATTGCAAATGTATAATCACAGTGAACACAGAGATATCTTTTGACAGCACTCTAGAAAAAGTCAATGAAATTGAGTTCACAATGGAATTTTGGCAGAAAGATGCAGAAATGCTCAGCAGCTTCAATAATTTCTTGAACAAGAGACATTTGCTCCATGAAATCTGGCTGATTCTGAAGGATTTGTTTAGCACAACAATTAGTAGCATCACTTGAGCATCTGACTGTTTTTCCATCATTATCCTTTCGTGACTTACATTTTATGATTAAGCCAGATTGCCACAGTCCATGTTCCTTCAGAACTTGTTGCATGCTTTTGGGCTCACCTGGATGCTTTGCATGGTCTGATAGAAAGCATATTTTTTATATGATTTTTTCACTATTTTTGACGAACCAGCCATCACATATTTTTGCCTGCCATCCATCTGGTTGCATGTTCATCCAAGACATAAGAAGAGCATCTTCAGAATATGCAGAATGACCCTGAGAGTTGTTAATAAGAAATAGTGCCTTGTAACTAAGTGGATGTGCACATTCAAAAGCTGGAATAATTTTTTCCTTTAACTAAATAGAAATTTAGAATGCCAGTTAATATTAAAGTTGTCAATACATACCTGTTTCACAAAGAGTTCTCCATTCCAATATCCATCATAATTCTTTCCATATTTCAGTGTGACACTTGCTTTTTTCAACCATCCTTTTGTTGAACAAATAACATCTGACTGATGCAACCCATGCCCAACTCCTTTTTTTTTCAATGGCTGTTTATCTTTCTATACCTATGACATCTTCTGATTATCATTTGCCTATGCTGTTATCTCATCATGGGCAACAAGAACAATCAAACTCTCTCCTGGAGCAAGATTAAGCTCAACCTCTTTATCAACATCTCCCACAACAAATTTAACAAGCTGCCATTTATATTCTGCCATTTTGGGAAGAAACACTTTTTGTCAGTACTCTACAACATCTTCTCATTCATGTCCATCATAATATAAGGCTTTCTTATGTGCAGTATATCAAAATCCTTTTTTATAAAGCTATTGACATGCTATTCAGAGAGAAATGCCTCTTGAAACTTTTATTTGAATTCATGGATACAGTTCAACTTCAAGATATTTGCGTAAACTAGTGGGCATCTCTTCTTCAATGATATGGTGAAGATATTTCTTTGCATCATTTGAAAGAAGCTTGTTTTTCATAAAGACTGCAAGTTTTTCAGGATTTGTTGACCATTTGTTGCTTTGCAAGTAAGATTATAATTTGTTCTCCACATCAGGATTATCGAGTAAGGAATAGACCTTTGTATGGCAGCCATGATCTGACTTCAAAAGCTTACAAGTTTTGACCCAGCTTGCAATCTATTGACAAACCATTCTTTCTCCCTATTTCACAGAAAATCCTTGACTCTCAGCAGCTCTTTCAGATGCTTCTATCAAGTGGTGCTTATTATTGATGACCATATAAAGACAACTTTGAACAGAATGTATATGATAAGCCTGTAATCCATTTGATCCAGCAGCAAACTGAGTTTTCTTTGATGTAATAAGCTTTTTGATGTCATGCAAAGCAGCTATCAACATCTTGAAACAATTCTCTTTGGCAATTTGATGTGCTTCAAAAGCTAGGACATCCAACTTGTGTCGTTTGAGCTTAGGAGGTAGAATGATATTTGTGCTGCTTGAAGGGTAATTGAGAGCCAGGATACTTGTAAATTCTTCAAGTGAGTTGTCTTTTTCATTGTCAGATTTGTACTCTGGATCCATCGGAAGATCTGATAGATATCCTTGACAAATTCCATCTTCCTCGTCAAAATTTTATTCTTGATTTTCTGGTGCAGCTTCTTCTTGCAGCGAGAACTCTTTTTCAGCAATAACCGTATCCAAAGTTTTGATATTAAAGAAACTTTGAAATTTGTTTGCCTGCTCACTGTCAAAAGGTACCTTCAGATTTCACTTTTCTGTATCAAAGCAGTATTACTGACCTTTCACGTATAACTTTATTCTTTACTTCTTTTTTATGCAGTTGCTGTGCAATCCTGTGTTGCAAGTGCTTTGACAACTTATTGTAACCAAGTTTCCGGTTGGCCAAGGCCTTGTTCCAATTTTTTTGTGTCTTTGGTTGCAACATCTGAAAATACAGCGAGCCTTTTTCAAAGCTTTCCATCTTCTTTTGTAAGCATTTCTATTTCTTTTTGAGTCTTTTGACTAGTTTTTCTCCCTCCAGTTGCTCGAGTTCTTCATCCTTTGATTCCATCTCATTGTCAGTGTTATTTTAGTTTTTATTCTCAGATTTCTCCTCTGATTGCTCATGATTTACCCGTCCAATCCAGGCCATACATTCTTCATCAACCAAGCCAATGATTTCTTGAGCAGAACTCATATCCAACATATTCTTTTTTATTCCTCTTTTTTTGGCTCATTTTTTACAAGCACAAGCTGCTGCAGTTTTGAGAGCCTTCTGACGTATCATGTAGATAGAAAAATATGTCAAGTTTGATTTCCAATGTCTACCAACAAATCGTGTATTGCTATGTAGCTTGACCTTGCCAAAAAAATTTTTTTGAACCCCCAATTTGGCCACTGTACAAAAGTAGTGCTGACTAAGCACCCAGCACTATAATGTCTCTGCTGCTTATAAAGCAGCTTATTTTTGTTCTATTTACATATTATCAATAGACCAGACTGATTAGATTCTATGTATGTAAATACAAAGCTCTTACAAACTAGTAACTTCATTACAACTAGCATTATTGAAGTCTTTTATACCAATGTTTTTGTGGATTTGAACTGCTAGTAGGAGTTGAAAATGGCTGATGCTATCAGAAAAGTTGATTCTTTTATCAAAATCAATAAGCTGCACCATGTGCCTTCAGCACACAGCTAGCATCTCATTGGGGGCTTTGCTCTCAAACCCCCTTCAACTAAGTCCCCATACTAACCTCACTTTGTTTAGTTAGGGCTCCAAGTATGTATAAGTAACTTAACCTCCATCCTAACCAAATGAAGTGAGGTTAAGGCCTCGGTATTTCCCAACTCAGTACAACCCTGTCAAAGTATTATTATAAGCTAAATTGAATTTTTCAGATTCTGTTAAACATTTATCACTTTTAAAAAAAAGTAAAAATTGGTATATTAGTAATTTTTTAATTTTTTCTGATTTTTCAGTGATTTTTCAGGAATTTTTTAAGCATTTTCTACCAATATCTACTGGAAAACAGACTAAAAAGACAATTCTTTATCCAATTTTTTCATTTTTCAACTCAAGTCTTAAATTCAGCTTCAATATTATTATTAATTTGTTGATATTTTATGTTCTGAGTAGTTAAAAGCTCAAATACAATCTCAACCTTACTTTTTTAAGTGCAAGAAATTGAGCTCAAACTACATTTTATTTGACTTCAACTTATTCAAATATTAACATTACATTGTTTAATATATAAAACATTAATGTATTAACTCTGCACTATATAAATCTTCAATAAAATATGCTTAGAACATATATACATTGGATGCAGAGAATGACATTCTTTTGCAAAGAGTGACAATCATTCTTGTTCTATTGCAAAGTTCTTTGGTTGTATCCAGATTCCTGAGGAGCATGACAGAAACTCCAACCTTCAAAGCCAGTTTAGCCAAAGGCAAACTACTGGCTTTCAAAGAGTTGAGATATTCTACAGGATATAATGCAAGGCCATCAGGATTCCTATTATCAGAGAAAACAGAATCTGCACTTTATAAAATTCTTTCCTCTCCTAAATACCTCTCTAGAACTTCTGCATTGATCTCCTTTATATCAGAATTCTTGTCAGAAAAAGAAAGAATAGGCTGGTCCAGATAATACTGATCATTTTGAGGATGACCAACATGAGGATATGTGGAAGAAATCAATCCAGTGATAGAATTGTCATCACAGATTATCTTTTCAGGCAGTTTGACTGTTTCTTCAGGTCCTAGATTTTTCCCTGCACCAACATCCAACAACCAAGCTGCATGAGCAATATTCTCTGCAGTCTGATCCAATCTCATATTTTGGACCAAGTAGTAGACATGAATATGATCCCAAAGTCAGCCCCTTTTGAGTGAAGCACTAATCATCTGCTGTCTAAGTCCATGTGGAACTACTAGAAGAGTTTGTCTAAAGTCCTCTCCAAAAACCACAGTAACTTCACCAAAGGAAATATTGTTATTGAAGATATCCTTAAAGCCATGATCCACATAATCAATGGCATTTTTGTGTTGCATTGGAACTTCATTCCAAATGACAACTTTGGTATGAAGCATGAGCTGTGATAACTGGGTTCCTCTCTTGATATTGGCAATGGATGTGTCAAGAGCAGGAATGGGAATTTTGAATCTTGAATGATCTGTCCTACCCCCTTCCAACAATAAAGCAGCAATCCCAGATGATGCTACACATAATGTCACATCTCCATTGGAACAAATAGCAGCAGCCAGAGTATTGCAGACAAAGGTTTTGCCACATCCTCCAGCACTGTGAATAAATAGCATCCTGCCTAAATTGTTGTTCACAGAGTTCATGACAGCATCAAAGGTCTCCAGTTGTTCTACATTGAACTTGGCCTTGTTTTCCTCCACTCTTTGCTTTAGCTCCTCAACATCATAATTGGTTTCATCTTCTAAAAGCCTATTGCCTAAAAGAATAGTTTAATCAGTATTCAAGTCAATCTTTTATGCAAATGCCAATTTCCAATTTTGTTGAGCTTCTGGCATGTTGGGAAAGTCTTTCAGAGTTTTCCCAAAATTCATCAAGATGTCATTGATAAGATAAAGGCCATAGTTATAAATGTCTTCATTGGTAAAGATTCAGTCCCTGTACTGTCTCATATGTTCCAATCTGTGTCGAAGATCATTACAAATAGAATGTTTGAATTTGTTTCATAAAGCCTCAGAAGTGGCAGGAGCACAGTATAATAGAATAGTGCAAAATAGCTGTCTGAGAGCTGATTCTAGTTGGATTGGAGCAGCTTCAGTAAGATACTGCCTCCATTCTGCATTATCCTCCAAAAGACCTAGAGCCTTGCATGCTTCTTGATAAGTGGGATAAATATGGCCATTGATTGTCCTGAGATCAGCTTATAAAGTTGCATTGGTTACAACAGTCAAGAGCATCCTGAGATAGAACCTTTCTCTCTGTCTTGGTAAAGCAAAGTATATCTTTCCAATTGCTGTATCTCTCTGCCTCTCCTTCTAACTCTATTTAGATGCTTCATAAACAAACTTGGTTGGAAAGTGGTGTTATTATTGGGAAACCTAGTATTGGCTTCAAACCAAGCTGCGAGTGCAGTCTTGTCTGCATTGGATTTAGCAGCCACCACCTGTATTGGTTTATCATCTGGGAAATAAACTTCATGCTGATTTTCCAAGTGCACAGACAATCTATACACTGAAGGATATTTAGCATGCATGTTGAATTCAAAGATGTGCCAGCAAGCCTTAGGAGCAGAAATGTATCTGGCATCCAAGTGTTCCTTGATTTCATCCCTCTCCTCCCTAGCAATCCCCAAAGTTGTCCTATCATGGCCCTTGTAGATGTACTTGTGAATGTATTTGATTGCATCTACTAAAGCACAGACTTTCACATTGATATGACATTGAAATTTGGCTAAGAGATATGGATTGTATGGGACAATATTACAATTGTTATAACAATGACCATGCTTTTCAAAAAAGCAGCCATTGTTAGGTCTGGCATATTGAGAATAGCCATCATCACTATACTGTGTAGCTTTCTGAAATTCCTTGAGATATCTCTTGGAACATTTGCCATCTACTATGCACTTGGCATTGGAAAAATCTGCTCCATATGGACCATGAACCATATTAGTAGTAACAATCTAATAACAAAGGTAAGTCACTGCATTGATAATTCAAGCAAAGCCAATACCTGATACAATTGAGGCTGAGTTACTGGATCAGGAACCTGAGCAGAAACAATAGTGTCTACATGGGCTGCATCTTTGATTTTGTCATAATGATGAAAAAAGATCAAGATATGTATATGTGGAAGTCCCCTCTTTTGGAATTCAATGGTATGGACAGATGCCACACATTTTCCAAACAGACCATCTTTTATATTCTTCAAAAGAGCATTTTTCTTCAGTTCAAATACTCTGGCAACAATATCTGGACGATCAGAAGCTGTTTGCATCTTTTCATTAACCATAAGTTCTTTTAACAGAGCCTCTTCAATTTCAGACCACTTTGGATTGGCAGTCATGGTAATGAAGAGATTAGGTTTATAGAAATGCCTGCAAATAGCCATAGAGTCCTGGAATAATTGCTGCATGTGTCATTCACTTCCAACATGAGAAGAGGGGAGGACTACATGTTGGCTTTGTCCATGTAACTCTTCATCTCCAGCTGCCACATCAAACACATCTTGATAAACTTCAGCCCTAATCTTCTTTTGATTCTGGTTAACCCAGTTAAGCTTTGATTGTTCTATTGATGCCCATGCATCCACAACATATTGCTGGAATAGTCTGCCACTCTAAAGCAATGCAGCATTAGCTTCCAAAGCCCTCTGCTGCAGCCTATATGCATAATATGCAGTTTGGCTAACTTTTTTGGCTCTTTGTTCTTCTGCTGGTCCAAATTAAGATTGAATATCAGTGTAAAATCCAGATTCTCCAGTTGGAAATATGACAGTATAGTGCAAAAGAGTATAATAGACATGTAAATGGCTGATTTGCTTCAATTGACCTTTGGATCAATCTCATTGTCTATGGGATTTTTCAAATACTCCAAAGGATTTTAAAGCATTTCATCAAAAGCTGCATGGATATTTTCTAATCCATGAGGATCCAAATTATTAAAATCCTCTTCAAGATCAGTTAAACGTTGCTCTTTCCAATTTTGTAAGATTCTTTCAGCCCTAGCCTTATTTAAAGGCCTATGTTCAGGATTGAGATCTATGTCCTGTTAATTTTTCTTAGTCAATACAACTTTTCAAAGTTGTCTTTGTCTCACCTCTGGCTGATGTAATATCTGTAGTTGTCTTTCTTGCTCTCTGAGCTGTTGTTGCTCATGCAATACTGCTAATGCCTGCTGTTGCCTCTGTTGCTCTTGCAATACTGCTAGTGCTTGCTGTTGTCTATCCTGCTTCTCAGCTGCAGCAATATGCCTCAACCTTTGTTAGTCTTGCAATGCTGCTAAGATTTGTGCTTGTATAGAAGCAACTTGCTAGTTAATTTGTCTCACTCTATTTCCAACTGCAAGTAGCAGTGATAGTGGCATTGTGAAGTTTGGCAAAGCAGCTCTATGCAAAGCAAGCATTCTAGGTATGGGATTCTGTAAAGGAGCATCCCAACCTTCAGATAAATGAGTTTCAGGTATACTTATAGCAGTCCTACCAACTACAGGCTGATTGACTGATCCCATCCTATAATCTCTTTCATGCACAGCAGCTGGTAGAGGTGCTACTATTGAAGGCACATAAGGAGCTCTATGTGCAGGAAGAGGTAGAGGTAGTATCATTCTAGGAATTGGATTTTGCAAAGAGGCATTCCATTCTTCAGGTAGATGAGTTTCAGGAATAGCCCTAGCAAATAGATCCTTAGCAACAGTTGATAGTCTAACAGGCCTCCTCAAAGAGCTAGAAGTATTTCTCCCAGAGCTTGAAGCAATTTGATTGTTTTCCCCAGTTCTCATATTCTTCAATTCTGTAGTTCCAAGTTGTACGTCCTCAGATGCAAATAAATTATAATGGAGCATCACACTTGTTACTAGCGTCAATGATGCTATATGCCTTCAGTAGAGTATTATGTAAGACAACATCTTGTATTCACTCTAGTTCTAGTTAAATCCAATACTGTGGTCTGATTTAGCACTATATGATACACACAAGACTTAACCAATGGTTATATTTTTTTAAATCTTTTGCTATTGGCTTTAGACTTTAGGCTTGTTACCAATTAGGCAACTCATCACAAAACTACCTCCAACATGATACTAACACTCTAAAGCAATGCAATGTGCATCACTGACTGATGCTTGCACTACTGTGCATATTTTGTTCCCATTTCACCTCTTCTCTTAAGACTGAGTAATCAGTCTCATTGGGGAGTATGTAACGAAGTGTCAATAATGCTATATGCCTTCAGTAGAGTATTATATAAGACAACATCTTGTATTCACTCTAGTTTTAGTCAAATCCAATATTATGGTCTGATTTAGCACTGTGTGATAAATACAAGACTGTTCTAGCTCATAACCAATTGTTACATTTTTTTAAATCTTCTGCTATTGGCTTTAGATTCTAGGCTTGTTACTAATTAGGCAACTTATTACAAAACTTCTTGAGTTCTGTTGGCATCACATCAAAAATGTGCTTTCATGACTGGCTCTCTTGATTCAGACCCTCCTTTCTCAGCATCAGATACAGGTGATTCACCTGTGTCTCAAGCTGCCAGGATGCAACTTGCATCTACTTACTAGCTTCTGCCAAAGTGGGATAAAAAGTTACCTCACAATATTAGCGCAAGCTATAGAATGTCAGGTGGCCTATCTATATTATAGATGATGTCTATTGTACAGCCTGGTGGTAAACTAAGGAAGAGATCTATGGTCTCAGGAGTGTTGCTACCAGTGAGCCAAATGCCTTCATTGATGTATCTGGTATTGCCCGAGAGCTCATCAGCTCAGTCCAAAGGTCAATCAGACCTTACCTAGTATTTAGAGATGGTGCAAGGCAATGCTTCCATGCATAGCACCCTATTCTGGACTGTGCTGACTGAATAGCATTTGGAGTACATGGCAGATGCTGCCACTAAATCAGGACCGTAATTATTGACGACACATGGATCAAAGCAAGGATCAACTATATTGGTTGGTAGGAAAGACAAAAATGTTGTACAGCTAGGGAAGGCACCATTGGTGCTTAGAATTCAGGAGTTGCATGAAAAGGTTGGCAAACAGCTGCAGGTGAGACATGAAGGCCTCAGAAGAGTTCTGGACTTAGAGTCCAAACTGGAGTCCTCAGATGATAAGGAAAGTAAGAGGTTGCATTTGACCCTGTCTATTCAGTTACAGCTGGTACTGGACCAATACCCATTGGTTATGAAGGAATTGATGCAAAAGTTCTGCAGCTTTACATAGTAAAGCATCTACAGTTGATGGCTGCTAGGAGCCATGATGTACCTCATGCAGATTTGACTGAATATATTGAACTATTTGTGCATATCTTCAAACTCAAAGTGGTGGAATATCTCAAGTATAAAGCGGCACAAGAATCAGCTGTTTCAATGGCCACTTCAGCTGATTCAGTGAAATGCAAAATGAGTATGCACTGACAAGCACCATTGATTGCAGATGCAATGGAATTGCTGAATGCACCTTGCCAGGCATCAGAATGCCACAAACCATTAATGCAATGTTAGTGGCATGCTTCAGCAGGCATTATCTAAAGTAGAGACTGTGACAACAGCTTCAGCAGAGCTAGAGGTACTACCTGCTGTGCAAGAGGCTAAGACAGCTGAAAAGCAAGTCACTATTAAAGAAGAGGTGGACAAATTCCATATTCTTGAGGAGCAAACACGTCCACCTGGTGGATGACTGAAATGAACATGTCAATTATCAGAAGATGTGCAACCAGAACTTGCATAATCATAATGAGTTGTTGATTGACAACCAGGGAATTGTCTTTGAAGGATATGAAGGTGTAATGCCTGTCAATGATATGTAGCAACAATTTGCTGCTAAAACTGCTGAACTGGACAGAAATCTGGAAGGTAGTGATGATAGTAGTGATTACTATGATAGGAGGGAGCAGAATCATTGCAATAACAATGGTGGGAATTGTGATTGTAGACAGAACAATTGAGACAATAATAATTGTTGTAATGGTGGCAGACATGCTGGTGGATCACCAGCGGAGCGAGAAGTAAGGCAACAGCCCACTCCAAGGCCAGAAAGAACAGCCAACAAACACTTGTTTCGCAGTTCCCAGACATTCTCAATGCTTGCACCTCATGGTTTGCATGAAAATATGCCTGGAATGAATGAGACAGTTTGGATCTATATGGATCATATGCATGACTGTCTTACTCGATTGGTGGATAACTCTCTTGAAGTCCGGTTTAAATTTTCTGCTAGAGTAAGTCCCTGCAAATCTGATGGTAAGCATATACATGCATATGCTGAAGAGCATAAGCTGGAGAACTAGGCCATAGACGTCTGTTACTATTTAGCAGCTTGCTGCTATAGTAGAGATGATATAGACCAAGAGAGAATAGTTGTGTTACATGAATTTATAGAAGGAGAGGGTCAGAATTGATTCTGCTGCCACGTCCTTCATATCAATCATGATAAATTGCATTGAATGTTTAAAGAGATTCTGATAAGATTGTATAATTGTTTTGTCAATGCTGCAACTATGTAGAAAGCTTGGAATGCCTTTAGAAAGGCAGTGTATGATGCCAAGACTGGCATCCATGCACAGAATATAGCCATCTATCCAGACAAATACACCATTTGCAAGACATTTCTAGACAGAATACCTGCAGATATGAGGAGAGTATTGATATACAATGACAATTTGTCTCTGAAGATCAATACTGTGACCAAGTTCTTGGTGTATGCCATTCATTATCAGTAGTTGACACAGACTGCAAATCATTATAAACAGCATAGTTCATGCTAAGAGCCTATGAACTGTCAGGCAGTGAAAGTAGGAACCTTCCTTGCCAAATGGTCAGATATAAAGAACAATTGTAATTTGTGATTTGTTGTCCACAAGACAATCTCTAGAGGCCAACAGCCTTGATCAAAACCTGCCAGATACCTGTCAGCAAAAGATAGTTGACTCTCTTTAAGTTAAAACCAGATAGCAGCAAGAGGGGGTGTAGTGCCTGCAGCACGTATGGCTAGCAAACCTGATGTGGATTCTGGAGTGGCCCAGAGAAGGCCTGTAGAAGATCTCTCAGCATGCTACAATTGTAGGAGGGCTAGACATTTTACTAAGGAATGCCCTGCTCCACTCAAGGCACACATTTGAGCAGCCCATACGGCTGCAGCCCCCAGTGACAACAAAGACAAGGAGGTTGTTAAGGAGGCTAAAGAAGAGCCACAAGACATGGCTAAGGGCTCAGAAGTGGATGACACTGAAAGTGTCCTGATTGATGGCAACAAATATATCACTATGGATATGTACAACAGCGACTACTACACTCATGATAACAAGGAAAAACACCTGCTTGCACTGACAGAGTGCTGTGAAGATCAAGGTGTCTGAATGAGACATGTAACCTTGCAGAAGGCAACCAATAAGTTGCAGTGGCCACGTTATACTCCTGAGGAGAAGGAGTGCTTGGTCACCTACATTGATGTTAATGGACATCTGGCCTGGATGTTGTAGGACTCAGAGAGTACCACTATGGGCATTATACCCCAGTTTGCTCATGTCAATGTGATATGTATTTATGAGTTGAAAAAGCTATTGATGCTCCAGTTGAGGACTATAGGAAGCCATGCCATGATGCAGTTTGGTGCTGATGTGAAGATAAAAATATCAGGGATGTTGACCAAGGAGTATGTAGACATAGCAAATTTTAATTGCTATGATATGATCATTGGTACACTGTTTATACATAAGAACAAAGTGTCCTTAGACTTTGTGAACAACATGGTTGTTGTGAATGGTAAGCCTATGAAGGCAGAAAAAGTCATGTTAAGTAACACAGACAGTCGCTTGAGATGCTATTGTGCAACAAAGAAGCATTGCAACAAATGTGACTGACTAAATGGTCGCAAGAAAGCAACTGTACAGGAGATGAAAGATGAGCATTTCCCACCTAAAGGCCTGCTGGCAGACTTGCTGGCTATTATAATGTCAGAGGAAGAGTTTTAAGGAACTCTGAAGAAAGGAAAGCACCCGGATGCAGTTAGGTGTACAAATAAAAAAGCCTAATCAGGTTACACAGCATAAGAATAAGCATAGTAAACGTGTAGTGGAGTCACTGGAATGTCAACTGACTATCTCTCAAGTGAGGGTGGAGGATCTCATCAAGGATGAGGTATATAGTACAATAGAAACTGTAAAAAGCACAAGGTCACTAATAGATTGACCAGTGCCTTGGCCAGGAGTGCAATGAGCATATAACTCACAAATGCCACAAGAGTGGAATGAACTGGTAGCATCAATAGTGACACATACTATGGAAAGGATGTAGTCAACCCAGATGGGAGAAATATACTGTCACACACAAGAAGACAAGATTTCCAAAGCATCGGACATCATATTTGATGAGATATTGCTAAAAGCAAGAAGTGTGCATTTGTCATCAAATATGACAATTGGTCAGGAGTGCAATGAGCATATAACTCACAAATGCCACAAGAGTGGAATGAACTGGTAGCATCAATAGTGACACATACTATGGAAAGGATGTAGTCAACTTAGACGGGAGAAGTATACCGTCACGCACAAGAAGACAAGATTTCTAAAGCATTGGACATCGTATTTGATGAGATATTGCTAAAAGCAAGAAGTGTGCATTTGTCATCAAATATGACAAGAGTAGCAAGGAGGCAACCAGTTGTAAGGTTGAATCAAGGAAATCTCACAGAAGAGCACATATATGCCTTATGGAAGCAATTTGAACCAAAGGTTCAGCTGTGTGTAGCATGCATAGCAAAAGAGAAAGATAAGGCTATGAGCCTTACAGAGGAAGATATTCCTTGATTGCACCAGCAATGGCAACAGAAGTTTGCTGATATTGTCAATGGGACAAAGGGAGAACTTCCATCATGGAGGGAGGTTAATCATGAGATTAACCTCATTGATGAGAATAAGCAGTACAAGTATCATTTGCTTTGCTGTTTGCAAGCACTGCAGGATTAGCTTTGTGAAAAGACAAATAGATATATATATGCGAAGTAGTGGGAAACATGACCAGCAGTGCAAGCTGCATCTTTACTTTGTATTTTCAAGAAAGATGGGACATTACAAACTGCATTGGATGTGCAACAGCGCAATAATAATACAGTCAAGGATGTAACACCCCTTCCAGATCAAAAAGTCATATGTAAAGATGTTGCTACAGCAAAATATTGGTCAAAAATTAACCTGACAGATACATATGAACAGGTTCGCATACATAAAGAAGATATACCAAAGATGCTGTTTTCATCCCTGATGGGGACATTTATAAGCAATATCATGCAAATTGGTAACTGTAATACACCAGCAACATTCCAGAGGTTAATAACCTCCATCTTTTGAGATGTAATTGGGAAGTTTATGCATGTCTATTTAGACAATATATTCATCTATTCAGATTCCATAAAGGAGCATGAGCAGCATTTATAAGTTGTATTTGAATAACTATGTAAGGCCAGCCTCTACCTCAAATGGAAAAAGTGCGAGTTGTATGCACCCAATATATACTGTCTTAGTCATGTCATTGACAAGAAGGGTATTCACCTGGACACAGATAAACTCAATCAAATTTGAGAGTAGTGTACTCCATGAACATATAATGATATCCAGCGATTTGTTGGGTTAGTAAATTATATTGGTAACTTTTTGCCAGATATCACAGCATATACTGAGCCACTGATACCAATGACCCAGAATAGGTCCTCTTTTTACTGGAGACCACTGCATTAGTAGTGCTTCAAAATGATTAAGCACATTTGCATAAAGACACCAGTGATCCTGTCAATTGATCCATGCATTGACAAGCCCATTTGGCTCATATGCAACACATCAAAAACAGGGGTTGGGGCCATGTTTGGCCAAGGTAAAATGTGGCAAACTTGCTGACCAGCAAGATTTATGTCCCATAAGTTCATTGCTGCACAGCAGAACTATGCAGTACATAAGTTAGACACTCTTGCTATCTTAGAAGCCCTCCTTAAGTGGAAAGATAAACTGATGGGATACAGGATCTATATCATTACAGATTACAAAGCACTCGAGTTTTTCAAGACTCAAATGTACCTATCACCGCAACAATGTTGCTGGATTGACTTGATATCAGTTTGACATCGCCTATGTAAAAGGCGAATTGAACAAGGTCACAGACTGCCTGTCTCAATATTTTGAGAATGATACTCAAGACGATGTCTATGATGCACATAACTATGTCCAGGCAGACAGACGTATTGACCCAGAGGGCAAAGACTTGTCCTTGCATAAGTTCCATGAAATCAAAGAACATACAGTCAGGCTACACACCATGCAAGTGCAAGAATCATATTGCAGCAAGTGACTGTAAGAACAGTGAGAAGCTTGTAATATCGAGGCCCAGGAGCTGGTGGACCATAAGGTCCCCCAGCCAGGTGAAGAAACGAGGCAAAAGGTGCCTCCTAGTGGTGCTGAGATGACTCTCCAGCAGGCACTGGATTTGCATGATTATCAGTCTGCACCAGCCAACCTAGGCAATGCGCAATTTTGCACACATATCCAGCAAGAATACAAGGATGACAATCTCTTTCTAGAGATTATGAACAATATCCAAGCACATCCATGCTTCAAGGTGGAGCAGCAACTCATTTATCTTACCAGACTTACTGAGTTCAAAGTCATCTGCATTTCCTGGAAGCAGTTGTTAATCACAACTATTCTGGACTGGGCCCACAAAGTAGTAGGCCACTTTGGAACTTAAAAAATGCTGGACTACGTGCAACACTGGTACTGGTGGCCACAAATGGCCAAGGAAACAAGTCAATTCTGCTTGACATGCAAGCAATGTCAACAGTCAAAAGTGTCAACATTGAAGCTGCCAGGAAAGCTTCATTTGCTTCCTATTCCAATCAAACCCTGGAACTTGATTGGGATGGACTTTATAGGTCCATTTTCTAGAATTGAAGGGTTTCAATTACCTGTGGGTAGTAATCTGTAGAATGACCAGTATGGTCCATCTTATTCTATTGAGGACAACTATGACAGCCTTGAACTTGTCTTGGATCTATTTCAAGGAGTTAGTACGCCTTTATGGATTGCCCAGCTTGATCATAAGTAATTGAAATGCTAAGTTTACTTTTAAATGGTGGAAGGAGTTGCATAAGCTGCTTGGAGCAAAGTTGCTCATGTCAACGTTGTTTCATCTGCAAACAAATGACTAGACAAAACAAGCAAATAGAAATATTGTGCAGATACTGCAAGCATTTGTATGTCCTAATTAGAAGGACTGGGTAGATATATGTCCATTCATTGAATTTGTGATAAATGCGAGCATATCTGAGACCACAGCATATTTACCCTTTGAACTCAATAATGGCTATATGCCATCCATGATTTAGAAACTTCGCATTGACAAAGCTGTTCATATTGGAGTTAAACAGTTTGCATGCAATGCACTGATAGGCTTCTGCTCAGACTGAGCATATCAAGGAACATTATAGGTTCACCAACACTTGACATACAGGAGACTCTAGTGACCAGATTGAATACAGAACAGCTCTGGCTTGGGCACATTATTGCAGATCTACCTTAATCATTATTTATCAGCCCTTCAGCACCCTCTATTCACTGACTTCAAGGAATTGGAAGGTTTGAGATGTATAGCACTAACACGATAATAGAAGGTGGACTCTGACCAAACTCCAATCACTTACAGAAGAGGTCAGGAGTAGGTGCTGCCATTTGATGAGGCATCTCAATCAGAAGTCTAAAAGAATCAATGACAGCAGCACAGGATATACTTAAACCCAACATCTGGACCAGTCAGGAATTAATACAATAAGTAGTGCTGACATTAGTGCTCACAGCATCTGTCGAGGATTTTCTGACCATACTCTGAAGCAGCCTGGCCAATTGGAATTATATTAAGAGTGAACAGATCTGTATAATTCTAAGTCAACTTAAAGTCACTGTTGGTCGCTGTGGAGCATAATGCTGTTGGTCACTGTCATCCATGTGCTATGGGTCACCGTTGACAGGTCACTATTGGAGGGAACCACAAGGAGAGGCACTAAGAGATAGTGCCACAGATGGACTTATCTTGGAAAACACAGTAGTGCATAGTATATAAGATAGCTACTTCACATGTATATAACAACAAATCGTAACCTCTTGAGCACCCAGTTACACTTAGTGTTCAAATTGTGCTAGCTTTGCCTGACTTTGTCATTAAGTTGGGTGCTAGCTTTGTCTATCTTGTCTTTGTTGTTTATGGTGCCACCTATAGGCATATTATGCTGTGCTACTCATCTTCTTCTCTTTATCTTTGCTTAAACTATAGCACTTACTGTTTGCTAGATAGCACTCAAGATACTATCATCTAGTGCATTGTTCTATCACATCTGCTTGAGCACACCAGGATCCTGTCAGGACTCCTCATAATCCTGCACACCAGGCACTGGAGATGGTGTTGTACTGCGTATATGTCCAGCACACCCAACCACAGTTGGCATTATCAGCACTAAGAAACTTAGCAGATGCTCATGATGCAATTATAGAGTTGCACGTATGGCTGACAAAACATGTGAATAATTGCAGGCATGATGAACCAGACATCAAGAAAGTTGAACTTGCCAAAAGGCAGAATGAGTAAGTTATGTCCCAAGTGGATTAGACCATATAGGGACCTTGAGGCTGAGCTGAGCACATCTAACTACATGTTGGAACTACTCCATGCATTGTAGGCATGCAGAATAGTGTCTAAGTTCCATATATTGCTGTTGCAACTGTACTTGGCCAATAGTAACACACTATTCCCTAATCACGCAACCCTGAAGCCATATAACTTTGGGACTGGTGATGACCAGAAACGGTTTGTAGATGACCTCATAAGTCATAGGTGGACAAGGGGAAACCTCAAATTTGAGGTAAGGTGGAGCTTAAGTGATACTACCTGGAAGCTGCTGGTAAATTGCAAGGATCTTGCAGCAATGGACCAATACTTAGAGCTGCAGAACATGAAACACCCTCACCAGCTAGCAAAACGTGCATAGAGCATGTGAGGTGGTGAATGTGGACAAAGTCTACTTTGATACCCAATTATTGACTGGGTGGCAACTAATTGTAGCTGTTTATGCTACTTTGATAACTGGTGAAAGACTGAGTGACAAATATTTGTAGTTATTTACACCACTAACAGAGTTAGGAGATTTTTTTTCTCTTTTCTCCTCCTAAGTCCCAATACACGTAGCTGACACGTTTTTCTGATATGGCCTATTGAGGTCACAAAAAAATCATCAAAGCCTGCAAGGCTCTTGTGTGGGGGGGAGACTCCCTAATATACAGGATTATCCAGATGATCCATATCGACCAGACTATCAGAGGCAGCTGCCGTATCTGGCAGGCAGCCAATACCAGACAGCAGGCATGGCCTATCCAGGTTGTGAGGAACTGCTACCATACCAGACCCCCCTTCACTTATAAGAGATGGAGGTAGACAATGAGGGGCGCTATGAGTGCCCAGAAGACAAAACACATGAGAAGCACTACTATTAAGTATCACCAGTGTGACTGCAGACATTGATACTACATATGCAGGTATGGTGATGGGACTGCCATCTGTACATAGGCACATTGGCCCATGGCTGAGCCATATGTGGACCCTG
Organism: Termitomyces sp. MG16; assembly: GCA_003313075.1. Lineage (NCBI taxonomy): Eukaryota > Fungi > Basidiomycota > Agaricomycetes > Agaricales > Lyophyllaceae > Termitomyces > Termitomyces sp. MG16. The sequence continues at coordinate 17,892 of QGOA01007980.1, forward strand.
CACCACCAGCACAGGAATCAGCAGTGCCAGACACACTCCTTAGCTGACTGGAAGCAGCAGGACAGCCAGTCCCTGCAACTGCGTCCTTTTTGCAGGACAGTTTGGCCATTGTCGTGATAGAAGAACTGCTTCACCAAATCAAGCTGATGAAGAGGCAGTGCATATTAGTGCTGGAACAGATCAACTGTGCATTTAAGTGCAAAGTTTCAACATTCAAAGAACCGACCACTGAGATCAAGAGGGCTAGATAACAGCCTGTTCAACCAGTTGAGCCTCCATGTGCTAGAATGCCACCAGCAGTGCAACTAGCATGCCCTGAGCAGCCTGCTCAGTCTGTTGCCTCCTCATTGCGGCTACCCATCCTGGGCCCTCAGGCCTTGTCAAAGCCACTGGCTGCAGTCAGTGAGCCTTTGGCTGGGCTGTCTCTGGATTAGTGGGAATCTGCACCACCTCAGGCTCCACCTATGAGGTTCAAATCTGTCACTGCAGTGCCAAGGGCACCTATTCACAACATTCCTTATGCTGAGCCTGAAGGGAGACCTTTGGCACAAAATGCACTTGCCCCTCTGGTGGCTCAGCCACCATCTACATCATCTGCTTTGGCAACACTGGAGATATCTTATCAACATTGCAGCTACAAGCCACCTCTTGATGCCTCCAAATTGGAGGTCATAGCCTTTCCTGCTGGCATTTCCATACAAGCAGGAAAATTCCAGATGCTTTTCATGCTGCCAATGTTTGTACCAGCTCCACCAGAATATTACTCTATGGTTGTCTTGACTCCAGACCCCTGCACACTGGAACAATACAATGGTCTGGTGGTGATCTCGAGAGGAAAACCCATGCCTGGAAAAGGCAAAGCACCAGTTGCATCCTTGTCTGACAAGAGCAACTATGTAGAGTCAAGCTTGGAGCAGAAGGAGGACAGCGAGGAGGGGGAATCAGCAGTGGACCAATTCCAATGAGTATTGCACAATAAGTGCATAGCAAAAAAGAAGGCAAACCACGCCAAGAAGTTGCAGGCCCTGAAATATAGGGCCAAGGATGATTTCTCAGGGAGAATTCCTGATGGTCTGGGTGTGAAAGTGTGGGGCCACTTAATATCAAGCAAATGAACTCATGCTTCAGAGGAACACTCAGCCACTGCATGTACTATTTGTATGCCATGAATACTGTGCTGATGGGAGCTGATGCCAACAGAGCAGTGTCGTATGAGTATGCCTCTGGCCAGCATGCCTATATTCTGGGCACAATTGTTTACAAGCACACCTTGCATGGTCTTACCTGCACTCTGTTAGAGCTGGACCAGTTCTATAAATATTATATGAACATCCACATCCCACATCACAACAGAATTGTTGCCTATATATTAATCATAGAGCTTCAAATGTTCATTCAGCAAACAGTTGAGGCTCTGCATGATTGAACCATGCAGCTCCTGATGAAGGAGCCTCAGTATCAGAACCTCATCAACCTATTGCAGGGTTCTGACAACCTCGCTCTTGTGGAGCAATGACAAATTCTGAGGTGCTTTCTATGCATGAAAGAAGATGGTTCCATGGTGCTGCATGTAATGCGTGCTTAAGACCTAGTCACGCTGTTTGACCTGGATTAGCTAGCACAGTATGCACTTATCTTTGGTTACTCCAGGCTAGAGAATACCTATCAGGGCATTGCAGTTGACCATGCATACTGCATGCACTGGCAAACTCTCTTCAGATTTGCATTGTGTCGAGCTTTCTGCGCTAATGGCACAGCCAAACCCATGCTTATTTGGTGCATGACTCTTTTCATAGCCTATCCAGGACTATATTATGAGGCAATTGCCTCATATGATGCCATGTTTCCTAAACAACTGTTTGAGCCCCAACATGAGCCAAAGCTCAAAATCTATCAAGTTCATGTGCCCGACAAGCATGCACAGAACTTTTCTGATAATAATGCATTATGTGTCTTTTTATACAACTGGATCCCACTGGACTGGGTAGATCATGCATATACTTACAGCGTGGTCTTCCTAGAACAGCAGTTCTACTCACCAACAATGTCTATGGACATCTTCAAACAGATCAATGATGAGCGCATGGAGTGCCTTTCTACCTATGACACTCCTCCTGCAATCCTACAATGGAATAAATGGCAGAAGATGACCGAAGATGACTATTATTGTCTTATGTTCAAGCACCATGAGGAGAGTAATCTCCTGATCAACCCTGAGGCTGATGGCCTCTATTATCTTATTGGCATGGACCTTAACCAGGTCACTCTCTTAAACCAAATGTCGGCGCATAGTACGCTATCCACTATTCCTCCAGCGATTAATGTCGCGCTTACTGAGTCTATGGTGGTAGATTTGCCTGTAGTCAAGGAGTCCATTACCCACCGAGGACAGAATTGGCATCTCCCTCTCCCACAATTAACATTGCACTAGAGGATGAGTCAATGGTGACAGAGATGGGTATGGTTGCGGGGTCTATAGACCCATATTTTTTTAGGTAACTTTGAGTATGCACTCAACATTCTCAGGCTAACACACACTCCAGTGTAGCGTATATATACAGCGGACTCAGGGGTGGAGTCAATCTTTTATTTTTTACTTTATCTTAAATTTCATCTTGTTTTTTGCTGCTTGCATAATATGCATACTCACGCACTAAGATGTTGTGAGATTTTGTATTTACGGTTGATACAACTACCTAAAACATGATATTAACACCCTAAAGCAATGCAATGTAGGTCACTGACTGATGCTTGCACTACCATGCATATTCCGTTCCCATTTCACCTCCTCTTCTAAGACCAAGTAATCAGTCTCATTGGGAGGTATGTAACAGAGTGTCACACTTGTTACTAGTGTCAACAACGCTATATGCCTTCAGTAGAGTATTATGTAAGACAACATCTTGTATTCATTCTAGTTCTAGTCAAATCTGATACTGCAGTCTGATTTAGCACTGTGTGATACACACAAGATTGTTCTAGCTTGTAACCAATGGTTATATAAATTCACAGCAACAGTTAGTCCAATAGGCCTCCTCAAAGAGCTAGAGGCAATTTGATTATTTCTTTCAATTCTCATATTCCCAGATTCCATATCTCCAGATCTTAAATCTCCAGTTCCATAATGAAGTGGTATAACCACTGAAGTAGATCTTCTACTTCTATTTGCATAGTGCTCATCAGGATCAGTCATTTGTAACTGTTGTAGCCTGCTTTGAATCCTAGCCTGCTGTCTTTGACCTTTAGGAGTACTGGATTTATTATTAGAATAAATAGTTGAAAATTTCCTAAAAGAATAATTTTTTAAGCATTTTTATAGCTTAAAACCATTGAAAGACACTTACATGATGAGTGTATCAATAGCCCAAAGTTGTCAAAGTGTTACTATAAGCTGAATTGAATTCTTCTGAAATTTTTAAGCATTTATAAAGCTCAAAAACAATAAAGGTCACTTACATGTACAATAGCCCAAAGTTTCATTATAAGCTCAGCTGAATTGAATTTTTTCTGATTTTTCTGTGATTTCTTTGAATTTTTTAAGCATTTTCTAAGCTCAAATACATTAAAAATCACTCACAATGATTAATCAATAGCTGAAAGTTGTCGAGCTATTGAATGTTTGTTAAGGATCATCAATCAATCAATCAATCATTACTTACTTTATAAGCAAATTTTGAAGTTATAGCTAGATCGATCATTTATTAATATCTATTAATCAATCAATCAATCAACACTTACTTTGTAGTGTAGTTTACTCACTACAACATTGAAACCGTGGAAAAATTGATACTGTTTGGTTTAAGAACACGCGAGGCATGAAAACTGGTGTCTGCTAAATTGTGTTTTGGCCTCAGCCACATCTACAGACTCTGGACACCTCCCACATGTGTCTGAGAGATAGCATACATTGAAACATGGAATACACACTCTTTTTTATTAAATTATATTCAATATACAGTTTTTTTTTCTTATGTACTAAAAAACAGACCAAAAAAGAAATAGAAAAGGCAATTCTTTGTCAGCCTTAGTCAGAACTGACTAATCAATAATTCCCATGAAATGGTTGTCCCATTCTATATAGACGAGCTACGATTCGTGCCTTCAGTACGAATTTCATAGCTTGTTGGGGGCTTCATCTCCAAACCCCCCCCAACTAAGCCTCCACCCCAACCTCACTTCATTCGGTTAGGGCTCCAAATATGTATAAGTAACTTAGCCTCCACTCCAACCTTACTTTGTTCAGTTAGGGCTCCAAGTATGTATATAAGTAATTCAGTCTCCACCCCAACCTCACTTCGTTCAGTTAGGGGTTCCAAATATGTATCTTAGTAACTCAGCTTCTATCATAATCTTACTTTCATTATGTCTTACTGATTCCAGCATAAGTTGTTAACAAATAGAGAGTTTCATATTTATCAAGAAATGATGCTACAATTTCAAGTTATATATATTCTATTAGTACAGTATCAACAAATATCAAGTTAGATGCTAAAATATAAAAGTTAGTAATAAGTAAGTAATTAACAATCACACTCACATTTGTAAACCCAAGAAATAATGCTACAATTCCAAGTTATATGTACAGTATCAAGTTAGATGCTAAAATATAAAGTTACTAATAAGTAGTTAATCAAAAATCACACTTACATTTGTAAACTATTAAGGACTTCTTGATATACAATATTTGCAGTCATTTTTGATGTATTTTCTTCTGACAGAATCACCTTGATATGATCTCCTGATGTGTATCAAGAAAGTGCAACATAGAGTTGGCCATGTGTAAAAACCGGTGATTGAAGGTCCAATCCAACATGCTTGACTGATTGCTCTTGAGACTTGTTGATAGTTATAGCAAAGGCCAATCGAATTGGAAACTGTCTCCTGCGTAATGGTATTGGCATATCCTCTTCAGAGGCATCTAGATTGATCCTTGGAATCAAAACAGTTGAACCTGCAAACTTGACATCTCCACTGATAATATGACATCTGAGGACTCTGGTGCTGATATGAGTGACAATCATTCTTGTTCCATTGCAAAGTCCTTTGGTTGTGTCCAGATTCCTGAGAAGCATGATAGGAACTCCAATCTTCAAAGCCAGTTTAGCCAAAGGCAAACTACTGGCTTTCAAAGAGTTGAGATATTCCACAGGATATAAGGCAAGGCCATCAGGAATCCTGTTATCAGAAAGAACAGAATCTGCACTCTGTAAGATCCTTTCTTCCTCTGGATACCTCTCTAGAACTTCTGCATTGATCTCCTCTATATCTGAGTTCTTGCCAGAGAGAATAGTCCGGTCCAGGTAATACTGATCATTTTGAGAATGACCAATATCAGGATATGTGGAAGAAATCAATCCAGTGATAGAATTGTCATCACAGATCATTCTTTCAGGCAGTTTGACTGTTTCTCCAGGTCCTAGATTTTTCCCTGCACCAACATCCAACAACCAAGCTGCATGAGCAATATTCTCTGCAGTCTGATCCAATCTTATATTTTGGACCAAGTAGTGGACTTGAATATGATCCCAAAGTCAGCCCCTTTTGAGTGAAGCAGCAATCATCTGCTGCCTGAGTCCATGTGGAACCACTGGAAGAGTTTGTCTAAAGTCCCCTCCAAAAACCACAGTAACTCCACCAAAGGAAATGTCGTTATCAAAGATGTCCCTGAAGCCACGATCTACAGATTCAATGGCATTTTTGTGTTGCATTGGAACTTCATCCCAAATAACAACTTTGGTGCGAAGTATGAGCTGTGATAACTGGGTTCCTCTCTTGATATTGGCAATGGATGTGTCAAGAGCAGGAATGGGAATTTTGAATCTTGAATGAGCTGTCCTACCCCCTTCCAACAATAAGGCAGCAATGCCAGATGATGCTACACATAATGCCACATCTCCATTAGAACAAATAGCAGCAGCCAGAGTATTGCAGACAAAGGTTTTGCCACATCCTCCAGCACTGTGAATAAATAGCATCCTGTCCAAATTGTTGTTCACTGAGTTCATGACAGCATCAAAGGTCTCCAGTTGTTCAACATTGAACTTGGCCTTGTTGCTCTCCACTCTTTGCTTGAGCTCTTCAACATCATAATTAGTTTCATCTTCTAAAAGTCGATTGCCTAGAAGAATGATCAGTATTCAAGTCAATCTTTTATGTAAATGCCAATTACCTGGAACTATGTTCCAATTCTGTTGAGCCTCTGGCATGTTGGGAAAGTCTTTCAGAGTTTTCCCAAAATTCATCAAAGTGTCATTGATGAGATAAAGGCCATAGTCATAAATATCCTCATTGGTAAAGATCCAGTCCCTGTACTGCCTAGTATGTTCCAATCTGTGTTGAAGATCATCACAGATAGAATGCTTGAATTCATTCCATAGAGTCTCAGGAGTGGCAGGAGCACAGTGGAATAGAATAGTGCAAAACAGCTGTCTGAGAGCTGATCCTAGTTGGATTGGAGCAGCTTCAGTGAGACACTGCCTCTATTCTGCATCATCCTCCAAAAGACCTAGAGCCTTGCATGCTTCCTGATAAGTTGGATAGGTATGGCCATTGACTGTCCTGAAATCAGCCCATGAAGTTGCATTGGTCACAACAGTCAAGAGCATCCTAAGATAGAACCTTTCTCCCTGTCTTGGTGATGCATCCTTCCCAATTGCTGTACCTCTCTGTCTCTCCTTCCAATTTTGTTTAGATGCCTCATAAAGAAACTTGGTTGGAAAGTTCTGATAAGTGGTGTTATTATTGGGAAACCTGATATTGGCTTCAAACTAAGCTGTGAGTGCAGTCTTGTCTGCATTAGGTCTAGCAGCCACCACCTGTATCAGTTCATCATCTGGGAAATAGACTTCATGCTGGTTTTTCAAGTGCACAGGCAATCTGTATACTGAAGGATATTCAGCATGCATGTTGAATTCAAAGATGTGCCAGCAAGCCTCAGGAGCAGAAATGTATCTGGCATCCAAGTGTTCCTTGATTTCATCCCTCTTCTCCCTAGCAATCTCCAAAGTTGTCCTATCATGGCCCTTGTAGATGTACTTGTAAATGTATTTGATTGCATCCACTGAAGCACAGACTTCCACATTGATATGACATTGAAATTTGGCTGAGAGATATAGATTGTATGGGACAACATTACAATTGTCATAACGACGACCATGCTTTTCAAAAAAGCGGCTATTGTTAGGTCTGGCATATTGTGGATAGCCATCATCACCATACTGTGTAGCCTCTTAAAATTCCTTGGGATATCTCTTAGAACATTTGCCATCTACCATGCACTTGGTATTGGGAAAATCTGCTCCACATGGACTATGAACCATATTGGTAGTAACAACCTAATAACAAAGGTCAGTCACTGCATTGATAATTCAAGCAAAGCCAATACCTGATACAATTGAGGCTGAGTCACTGGATCAGGAATTTGAGCAGAAACAATAGTGTCCACATGAGCTGCATCTTTGATTTTGTCATAATGATGAAAAAAGATCAAGATATGTATATGTGGAAGTCCCCTCTTTTGGAATTCAATGGTATGGACAGATGCCACACATTTTCCAAACAGACCATCTTTTATATTCTTCAAAAGAGCATTTTTCTTCAGTTCAAATACTCTGGCAACAATATCTGGACGATCAGAAGCTGTTTGCATCTTTTCATTAACCATAGGTTCTTTCAACAGAGCCTCTTCAATTTCTGGCCACTTTGAATTGGCAGTCATAGTGATGAAGAGATCTGGTTTGTGGAAATGCCTGCAAATAGCCATAGAGTCCTGGAATAGTTGCTGCATGTGTCGTTTACTTCTAACATGTGAAGAGGAAAGGACCACATGTCGGCTCTGTCTGCATAAGTCTTCATCTCCAGTAGCCGCATCGACCACCCCTTGATAGACTTCAGCTCTAATCTTCTTTTGATTGTGTCAGACCCAATTGAGCTTGTTCTGCTCAGTTGATGCCCATGCATCTACAACATATTGCTGGAACAGTCTGCCACTCTAAAGCAATGCAGCGTTAGCTTCCAAAGCTCTTTGCTGCAGCCTATATGCATAATATGCAGTTTGGCTAACTTTTTTGGCTCTTTGTTCTCTTGCTGGTCCAAATTGAGATTGAATATCGGTATGAAATCCAGGTTCTCCAGTTGGAAATATGATAGTGTAATGCAAAGGAGTGTAATAGGAGTGTAGATGGCTGATTCGCTTCAATTGACCTCCATGCAAATGCAGGACTATGTCACGGTGATCTGATTGTTCTTCAGAACCATCTCCTGGTATAATTGCAGCAACTCCTTCCTGTTCATTAGGGTTGTTATAGCGTCGATGGTCTCCAAAGTCAGCTCTAAGTTGAACAGAAAGCCTTTGTGGTTGGCCTTCAGGAACTTCTGTCATAATCTGCTTTGCAAGCTTGTATAAGCCAATAAAGGGATTGACTCTATAAAGCATATCCTGCAAAGAGGCCATTATCTGAGGATCCAATCTAGGATTGCTTCCCTGACAAAAAGCCAATTGTTGATTGTGATTGTAGAAGTAGAGTTGTGCATACACAGGATGATCACCTTCAGTTGGAAGCAAAGCATCTGTCAGATGATAGAGCTCTCCATTAATTCTAAAGCTGTATGGTCCTGGAGCATTCATAATCGCATAGTCAATTTTGACTCTCAGAGATGTAAATGCAAAGGCTGCATTGTATTGGCGAATAGATGCTTTAAAAGCATCAGAAAGAGGATGGTGACCTTGGAGTAAGCCAAGCAGTTCTGGTGGAGCATCTTCAAGTCTAGGCAAATCAATCTGCTCTTGTACACAGCACATGCCAAACTTTGGATTACGTCTAGTAGACTTAGAGAGCTTTTCAGCATCAAAATGTAGAGCATAACAGTGTGGACATGCAACATCCATAGAACCAAGATAATGTGAAGGGGATCCATTCAGATAATGCTGTCTTCCTGTTGGAAGAGCATTTCTAGGCTGAACATCATCAGGTTGTTGTATCCTCTGTAAGACAGGAGGTGCTGGTACATTTTGCTGCATGACATCCCCAGGTGGATCCACATACTCCAAGTCAGGAGGTGCTGGTAAATATTGCTGTCTATTATCTCCAGGTGGATCCACATACTCCAAGTCCTCCTCTATATTCTCAGCAAAATTATTCCTAGGATCATCCAGTAGATTTGGATCAATCTCATTGTCTATGGGATGCTCCAAATACTCCAAAGAATTTTGAAGCATATCATCAAAAGCTGCATGGATATTTTGTAATCCATGAGGATCCAAATCATTGAAATCCTCTTCAAGA